>KK502680.1:305193-329732 GCA_000688735.1 Glossina austeni
ATATATATATATATATATATATATATATATGTAGGAATACAAAAGACACGCTAGAAAGGTATCCATCTATCTATTTCCATATTTAAAGCCCATGGCATAACGTTAATTATTTGAATACATTACATAGCATAAGAAATGCATTTATGTGCATGTATGTGCAATAAAAAACTTTTCATTTCGTAATTTTTTTTTTTTCAAACTGAAACATGAAAATCCCTCTCTATTGACTCATAAATGTACATGAACGGTGAACACACTTAAATAAATCGCAAATTAGTCGAAAGTGAATTGTTGTTGCATAGATTCGCTCGTGACGATCGCTTTTGATCTTAGGGAATAAAATGCAAATCATTTGATAATTGGAGTAAATAATTGCAAAACGTTATGGAATTCACGCAAACGATCGCTGAAGATCACAGTAAATCCCTTGCTTTCATTGTGAAGCAAAACATTCGTGGCTTAAATGCTTTTAACGAAAGCAAATATAATTAAATTTTTTTTCTTCTTTGAGATCAATTTTTGCTGTTGAAGTTTTTGTTTTTTTTTTTTTGTTTTTGTCTTTTGCAAAGAAATCATCAAAGGTTTAAACTCTGCCTTGGTTGGCCCCGAGCCAACACCAGCAAATGCTGTAAATCATAAACGTGACTGCGATCACTGCCTTTGAAATATTTCCGAAAATTTCGAAAGTCCCGAACTCGACAGATTTGGCTTCTCGACGGATGCGATAATTCCACAGAGCCCGTTTATATCTTACAATACATTCGACGACTTCGTGAAGCCAAAAGAAGGTCAAAGGAAGGCATTTGATGTCGAAGTAAAGCCAAAAGTTTTGCTATCTCTTTTACATGATAAGGGTCTTGAGACTGAGTTCGCCACTCGCTTCTTTTCTTATTTCATTATTTACGACCTTTTCAGGTGTGAAAGATCCACAATACAAAAATTATAAAATAGTATAGGGACACTCTACTCGTAGTAGTTGGTTCAAAATTTTCATTCATGTTATTTAAATTTTTTTTCTTTAAAATTCTCACTCCGTTCATATTCGTTTAGGTTTAAAAGCTTCGAGGCAAAACAGACTTACAATAACACGACAATTGACTGGAGGAGTATCGGAGGAAGCAAGTACGGACATTCCGTAATGGATTAAATGCTTCTTACCGGACCGGAAAACAACGTCGGACCAGAGCCACGCACTGAACGAAATGTGAAACTTTAATAAGTGACACAATATACTGAATCTCCACACTTAACAAAAGCCCTTAAGTGGGTCGGAAATTTCTTATTAACCGAAAACTCCGCAGAGTATAAAGCGCGACGCTTCGAATTGTGGTTTTTCGAAGTGGTTTTAATAAGTGACGCGATATACTGAATCTCCACAGTTGGCGAAAGCGCTTGAGTGGGTCGTCAAACTCTTATTAAATGAAAACTCCACAGAGGATAAAGCGCCACCCTACGAATTATGGTTCCGTGCTCAGTTTTACCGAAGTGAACCCTTCAGTTCTTCACCTCTCACATACGTTAACTCATATGAATCCAAACTTGTTTTACTTGGATAGCAATCAGTTGGAGAAGAGACTTACACTTACACACTAAGAAATGTATATTCAGGTGTGTGTATGAAAATTCGCCAAAAGATAAATTTAAACTCGAAGGCATTTTTTATTTTTTTTTATAAATAATTTATTATGTTAAAGAAAGAAAGTAAAAATTGTAATAATAATAATAATGAAAAATAAAATTAATAAAAATAATCTATACAAGGCTTGTTGTGTAGGTGTATATATGTGTATGTAATAGTTTTTTTGACTAGTTTAGAAATAAATGATGTATAGGTTTATATATGAATATCTTATTTGGGATTAAGAGTATATAACATTTGCTTTTTTTTTTTTGGTTTTTTTCTAAATTAACATTTAATCAGTTTGCGTATATTTTAGTGGAAAATAAATTTCCGCTATTTTATTAACAAGAATTTATTATCAATAAATTCCGAAATTTTTTTGCAAATAAATCTCCGATAAGTCTGATAAACATAGGTAATGAATGTGTGTGTGTGTAAGATGTGTAAGATGTTTATACGAGATTGTTTTAAATTAATAAATAAATAATAGATTGAAATATAAGCCAGAGATTTTCAATATTAACTCATATGAAGCTCTTGAGCATTTAACGATGAAAACGTTTTTCTTTTTTTTTGGTGAAATCTCTGGTCTCCGATAATGTTGTTAGTAATTTTAACTTATTTGTTTTTTTTTTTTTTTATATATTTTATTATTATATGATGTCACTAAAAATTTGCATTTATTTATGTAAATGCAAAAAATTATATGTTTTATGTAAAGAAATTGTTTTTTCAATTGTTTGATTTGTTTCCAAATATGAATGATTGAAGGATTTAAGCATTTAATGCTAATAATATGACAGAACAAAATGAATTCGATTGAAATTATTGCACCCAAGTACAAGTCAGAATTTTATTTATTTGGCTGAAGGATAATAGTAGAGCACAGTGTTGCCGGGCAACTGCCAATGTGAAGCCTGCAATTCAATCAATTGTAATAATGTACGACGTATGGCTGGAGCTGAATCGCTCGCATTCAAAAAGGCATCGCGTATCATAGAGAGTAAAAGCTCCAATTGTTGAGGTAACTGCATTTCCATATCTTGTCCAATGCATGTCAGCACATAGAATAAGCATTCAATCTGAGAATATCGGGATATGCAAATAAATTGTAAAGCATTTAAAAAACAACGGTAAGAAAGTTATATTCGGCGTAGGCCGAATCCCACATACACACCTCTATGCTTTTTACATTCTACTCTCCAAGGTCTTTTATTTGATACCCATATCGCTGGTATTATTAAGAAAAAATTAATCGCGGTGTCTACCATAAGCATTTTAGAATGGATCCATTTTTGGGCAGATCTTCGGAAGGAGGAACGTGCAAAATAGTTTTAAAAATTCTATCTTGGTTGTGTTATGACAAATACGAATAAAACCTCAAAAAAGTGAAAAAAATAAATTTTAATCATTTGTGGGCATGGTCGACTTTTTCCCTTTCTGCACATAAAGAGAAGACTCGTTTGCAAACTAAATGTGGAAAAATCTCAGCCTTCTAACTTTTATAATTTCGAAGTAATGAGCACAAATTTTTGTTAAGCAAACCAGAGTTGCATTTAGTTTACGCTCTGATCAATTTGGCTCAACCTGCGTGCAAAAATTTCTAATGTTTCGATCAAGTTAGATGTTGATATCTTAATTTTTGCCATCAGGAGAGTGCCAACAACAAACACCACACAGACACACAGACGGACAGACATGGCTTATTCAATTCAAAACTTTACGCTGATCAGGGTCTACTTTATAGGGTCTCTGAAGGTCCCTTTTCGGTGTTACATACAATAAGAAAAAAAAGGAACAAAATGAGTATACCCCCGCTCTTCAGTGGTGAATGTAGAAGTAGAAAATGCATGTGCAAGTTGAAGCTTTGTACAAATCGGAATATTAATCTGGCCGATAAACAGACAATAACGGATCCGAGGATCTGATATAAATCTGCACTGATTTCTAAGAGCAGATGAATTAATAGTTGGTAGGAAATTTAAAGTCTCTTCGTGACCTCACTCTATGAAGTGTTTTGTTTGTCCATTATCGGTGGGTGCAAAATTCAGATTTCTATTAAATTTTAGATTAAATTTCGAAAATTTTTAATTTCTGAGAAAAGCACTTTATCCACACTTAGCATAAAATTTAAACACAATTCTTACGGCTTCAACGGCTTTATAAAGCCGTTTAATAGCAAGTTTTACAAAAACATTCGAACGCCTTCAAGTCGGCCTAAAGGACTTTCTCGGATGAATAGATTCGATGCAGAGTCAAGTCTGTTCAAGTATCAAATTTATATTATTCTAAAGAAAGATGTCCCTCCGTCAACTTGTCACCATGGCGCTAATTGAATGCTTGTGGCTGGCAATCACAATCGGAATATTTGCTACAAGACGGTATACTATGAGATATCACAGCCGAAACCACAATCTACTGCCGTAAGCGGAGAAAGGCTTAGACTCGGGAAAATTATTTGTTGTTTGTTATTTGTATTGTTGTAGTTTTGGAGTTAAAGAACCACAAAGTTTATGTTCGCTTAGGGAAATGGAAAGTTTCGTTCCAGTAGTTTTGCTAACATCGCATAGGTCTAACGCGGATTGGAAGATTTGAACCTTATTGGCTATAAGAATACGTGTTTGCCTCGTTTTTTGAAAGCATTACTTTCGTGTAGGAACGAGAGTTTGCGGACACGAGCTTTGTCCCAACTTTGAAATTCACTCCACAAAAGTTACATCGTTGCGCCTAAGGCTTCACTTTCACTTAAGTAGTAAGTCTGGAGTGAAGATGAAGAAAACGCTTTTGTTATGACCTTGGAAATCCGTAGCATAGAAAAACGTAATAATTCGTAAAAAGTGAAGAGTGATTTTTCGATTTACCTCAGATAAGGATCTGACAGGTGGCTTTACGCAATCTTCACAGCATTTGGAAAGTAAGGTGAGTAGTACCAGGGGCGGTGGGGCACCTTCGCATTGGGTGCGCAATTGTAATTGTCGTCGTTTTAATTGGCAAAACATTTCGGTCAGAAATGCCATAAACGCGGTAAAACGAGCTCGAGAGGGCGACTTCATTCCTTGAATCAGAAAGAGTAACTGCTCAAGGAAGGGAAATTATTTAAATGTTTTGTTCTTTGTTTTTTTTCAAATCAAATAAATGGAGATTTTAAACCGACCTTTTCTCGCTCTTGATACCATTGACGGCAGGTATTCAAGATGGCCTCTAAAAATGTTTCCTTATGTTCTTTAGCGATAATGTTTAAGCATATTCTGGCAATTGGTAGAGCGTAGCGGCGCCCTTCTACGGCACGTTTTATAAAATGTGAGCTCAATTCCATCAGACTGCGCGAATTCAATTTATTTGGATCGTCGAGCGCAGCATCGACCAAGGCCTGTACTTCGGGTGTGAATTGACCGATATCGGTTATTTCGTTACCAAGCCCCAAGCCCAGGCCTGCTATGCCTCGTGTTAAAGCATCGGCTGACGATAACGATTTCGAGCGTTGCAATGGCGTGACACTCATGGCAGCGTGCGAGTCGATCGGACCGTTTTGATTGATTTGCTGATTATTGGTAGCCATTATGTACTGATTCATGGCATTCAATTGTTGTTGTTGTTGGTAGTTTTGATTTAACGCATTATTCATATGCACGATATGCATCATGTTCAAGTGCGATTTGTTATGCATTTTTTGCGGCTCAGGGGCAAATTTGACACGATTCGTATTCGAAGCTTGCTAATAACAAAAAAAAAAAAGAAAAAAATTTGTGCGATTACTCTTCAACATAGCTTTCAATGTTTGGTATTAAGACTGGACTTACATGCAATACATTGCCGCCTGATGGTGAATTCAGTAAAGGCACCTGTTGAACCATACCACCGGACATATGATTCATTTGCATCGGATGGGAGTGAGTTACTAGAATCGGACGATGATGATGTTTAACGTTCATGTTGCTTATGGGCATGCTGCCGATAGAGAGCCCCGCCTGGCGACGATTAACCATTGCATTCGTTGCAGCCACGTATTGCATTGATTGCAACGCTGCCGATGAATTGTTCGGGAAAACCATCGATGAACTGGAAGAGTGTTGAAGATTATGGTTTAACTCTGCAAATGACAAATCAAAAAGCAAAACGAAGCAATTATTTATCATTACCGATTAGTGTAGATGTCGTTCGTGGGTGTTGATCTCGTACTGGCCACCAACGGATACGTAAATTCCTGGGCATGAACATTCAATTTATTCAAGTTTTCATTACGAACATCTAACATTAAGATACATTTGTATATATGTTTGCATTTCAATTATATAATACACACACATAAGCCCGGATCGAATACCCAAAAAGGTTTTAATTGTTATCAGTAAATAAAAAGTTTATCAGACGATGCAATATGATGAAGTTTTCGGTATGAAAAGAGAAGAGAAAGAGAGTGAATAAAGGAAGAATTGCTTCGATCGATTTAGTTATTTAAAATGAATTTCACACACACAAACACAAATAATAAGTAAGTAGGTTAGAAAGCTATACGCGCTTCAAAGCAAATTTTCAATATCCGTTAGTCAGTCTTGTCTTAATCTTTTGACGGACTCATTGATCAAAGACCAAGTTTTTTATTTTCCTGTTTCAATAGTTGGTTTTGAACTGAACGGCTGATGATGGGGACGTGTGCAAATAGTTTTGTTATTACACCCATTTCTCTTTTTACACGATTTTTTTTACACGAATGTGATTTAACACTAGTTCAAAAGAAAAAAATTTCTTTTTTTACACGAATTATTTTGTTTTAACACGATTTTTATATTTATGAATTTCAGATACAATTCCCTTTTTCCAAAGTAGAAGTTATTTTTTATAAAATATTTAATGAATTAAAATGTGTAAGCACGAAATAAATTAAGTGAACTCTAACAAGAACTTTTTAATATTGTTTACACCTAATTCTTTTTTTTACACGATTTTTTTTACACGATTTTTTTTACACTTATTTTGGGAATATAACTATCGTGTAAAAAGAGAATTAGGTGTACCTGCCTATGTATCATGCCTTTGTGTGAAAGTATTGTTTGCCCAATATGGACCAATTGGGAAAGACTGGTTCGGACGACAGCCTCTACCGCAAGGTAAAGGTGACTGATAGCTTTTAAGTTAACAATCGCTCATAAAAGGTAGCAAATGTCGGCAAGAGCAGTGAAGCGACAAAAAGCGGTTAAGCAAAAGCAATTACGTAAATGCTAAATTTTAGGAGATTTTATTTAAATAATTACGCTGAGGTTGATTTGTTAAAGTCTGACCGTAAGAACTCATTTGAGAGAAACATTTAATTCTCACTTTGCAATTTTTTAGGTTAAGTACATCGACATATTGCTGGTCTTTCAATCATTTACAGATGACGGAAATCGCAGCACGCTCTACTAACATCACGATTGTCTTTCCGTCCGTAGTAAGACCTAGGTCCAGCATGCCCGACAGTGCACATATATTGCGCCACCTGTCACCCTATCCCGTCCTGTACACCGCCTGTGTATCCGGCGTATTCGGGTGCACTCGGAGCCAACTCTCTGAATGGGTGGCCTATGGCCAAAGTGTTACCAAAGATTTTTGAGATGCAACGAGATGAATATATGTATGTAAAAAACGGTCAGGTAGCTGAGCCGCTGGAGATTCTTTGCCAAAACTTTTGATCAATCTTTGCATTTGGTTGTCACAAAAATCGAAGCATGGTTTAGGACACTCGCAACAACAATATTATCTTCCGGCAAGAGAGAAATGTTTTTAGTAACTAGGGGCTCTTATTGAAAAATACATTCAAACTGTTTGCTAGAATAAAACATCCGACCTGAGATTATGTCGACAATGGTGGAAAACTACGGCTATGTCTAAATATATTCTTGTGGTCTTATGAAAGCATTTAAACTCCGCTGAGTTCGTTAACGGCAAAAATCTTACTCTCTTATAAGCAAAAACCCATCATACATACACATACACATATAAAATATATTTACTTACTTACTTATCCTACACATATATATGTATTCCTTTAATAAATGCATATATACATACACACAAGACAACTTATCATTCAATTAAATGTCCTTAAATATAATCTCGAAATAAATAATGAGAAGCACTTACGAGTAAAATATAATTGTTTTTAAATGAAATAATTCGTGTTATATTTTTTGAATATCTACTGAAATATTGGTTACGGTGTAGCTTGCAAATGTGATTAGATTTGAGTGATCTGAACGTCCATAACATTATTAATAATTCTTTTCACTTACTAGGTGGTCTATATATATCCATAGTGGGTTTGCCACGTACTTGACCCGATTGATTCACGTTAGCCTGCAAATTGAAAGCCAAACTGCGCCTCTTGTTAAGGTTCTAATAAAAAAATAAAGAAACGAATGCATATTTATATAAAACATTCCGCTAGGATTTGCTTTCTAAATAAAAAAAAATGAAAACACTATACTCGGCCATGGTCTTCCATTAAATACCCTTCATCATAACGACTTTGGAATATAAGGTGCTACATAAGAAGTGGTCGAAGAAATGTTTCAATCCGAACCACTTTCAACAGCGTTCGTTCTTCGGCCAAAATATGTCGGTTTACCAAATTTCATCAAAATATCCCAAAAATTGCTCCCTGTAGCTTAAACACAAGAAAACAACAAGAATAGACGGACGGACAAACGTAGATCCATTCAAGCAGTGATTCTGAACAAAGCGTTATAATAAAAGATTGGTCGACATTAGCTCTTTCTGGCTGTCGGAAACACTTATATCTTTCAAATACCCTTATAGCACAAGTAGGGTAACGTATAATAAGTGAAAGCACTTTAATAGGGCACTGCCCACAATTAAATATTCCACACCATCTTGCTTAATATAAGTATTCAGAACAAGATAAACAGAGGGACGGACGGACAGACAAGTTCAGATTCAAAAAGTGACTCCGAGTCGATCGGTACAATAAAAGATGGATGCAAAATCCTTCTAGATGTTGCATACATCCGCACGAATTTAATATAGCTTTCTACCACAAGCGGTATAATAATTCCTTCAAGCTGCCATTTTTGAGAGTCATCAGTCGTCTGATGTGTAAATTGAACACTGACAAGAGAGTGTGCAACGCCACAGTGGAAAAAATGCAAACAAAACAACAGCTCCTTCGAACCGCTGTGTATTTCATTTGTACCTTCGCCCAGTAACTTAGTCGTAAACGTCTATGTCGAATTGTCGAATGACCGGAAGCAGAAAAGAGTTGATGATGCCCCCGATTGACGATATGGTGGTGGGTACAAAAATTTATTGAACAAACTGGGCATACATCGAACCTACGCGAGTCCGAAGTTCAGTTTTCGAACGATGGCTTGCTGGCCAAGCTGGCCGTCTGACCTTTCAAAGTGATTGTGGCGGCTGTGTTCTGAAATAATGTGAGTACCGTGCATATTGGCGGGTTTTAGCCGACATTATGATTTTGGTTCTTATTTTGGTTATCAAGCAGATGCCACATGGCGTGCATGGCGTGTACCATATAGAGGCATGAAAATGATCGCAAGCATTTATTAAGAGATTTATAAAAAAATCGGTTTTTTTAATAAAAATATAGTTAAAAAGACATGAAAAAATTTAAAAAATTATTAAAAATGTTTTTAAATGTGCGTTAGTATGCATTTTAAATTAAACATAAAATTTTTCGAATTTTTTATAAATTTCTTAATACATTTCTTTGTCCATCCATTTTCATAGCGAGGTGTATGCTACATATGGACCTACGGCTGTGTATGTCAATACCATAGTAAAACCGATTGCCAAAGTAATTGTTGTTTTTTTTTTCTGTTTGTTTCTTACCTGATTTCATTAATTGTTTTTTTCTATCATTCTTACCTGTTGGTTAGATGTGCGTACGAAGCTACGTTCTCTTGTTATGCTAGCGGGTACGACAAGAGGTTGCTGTTGTGCTTGATATTCCGGCGATTTACGTACTTTGCGCCCTTCATTGTGGTTCATATGTAACGATTGTTCAGCTTGTTCTACTTTTTCGGCCATATTTCGGCTTCAGATTAGCAAAATATTTCTTCCGATTGTGAAGTGGACGAAATACTTTTCTGAATTTTAAATCTTATGTCGTGATGAAACTATGATGGATGTACGTATTTATTGGCGAAACATAATTCTTAAGCGGCTTTGTGTTTATTTTTATTTTCGTTTTGTTTTCTTTTTAAATAATTAAAACATTGGTTATGATGATTATTATATTTTCAAGTATCACAATTGGCATATAAACGTAAAATTAAACATTCGCTACGCGATTATTCTCGCACATAACGTGGACATATACGTGAGTTTAATTTCTTAATAGTTTTTACTTAAAATACGTTCGAATCGAAGAGTTTTTGCAGACTAATCTGAAACGGAAGGTAAGAACAATTCCAAGAAATTAAAAAGTCTTTTGGATTTACCAACAACATATTCAGAAAGAATATTATGCTTCTGATCCACTACTCAACGAGGTCTCCGTCTGAGATTTCTGTTGCCTTGTGAATCATGTAAGCAAAGTTGCTTAAAAAACACTGAACTAGCCTAAGCATCATCAAGGATGTGAAGATAAATCAGCAAAGACACCTACCAATGTTAAATAATTCCAATTAGGATCTAGTTGGATTTTGGAATTCGATAGCGAAGAAGGGGACATATGGGAGAACACGCAAATTTGTGACTCTAGTGCGGCCAAATTAGAAAATCTCACCCATATTCACCTATATCAAGTGAATCTTTATAAAAACGTCTGTCGAACGAGCAAAAAAAATTTCAACTTTTCTTTCGGGAACTATTTTTAATGGTTTTCTGAAGCTTCGTACGTTAGCGAAAAAGGGGATATATGGGAGGACAAATTTGAGACTCTAGTGCGGACAAACTAGAAAATCTCACCTATATTCACCTATATCACGTGAATCTTTATAAAAACGTCTGGCAAATGAGCGAAAAAAATTTGAAATTTTCTTACGGGAACTATTTTTAACGATTTTCTGAAAGTTGGTGTGTTAGCGAAAAATGAATATAGGAGAACACGCAAATTTGAGACCCTAGTGCGGCCAAACTAGAACATGTCGCCTATATTCACCTATATCACGTGAATCTTTAAAAAAACATCTGTCGAATGAGCAAAAAATATTTAAAATTTTCTTTCGTGAACTATTTTTAATGATTTTGTGTTCTCCCAACATTTTGTGTTCGCTAACATAACAAATTTCAAAATCCAACTAGATCTTAATTGGAATTATTTAACATTGGTGAGTAGGTGTCTTTGTTATTTAAATTCGAATTTATCTTCACACCCTTTAGCTTGATCGCAAATTGCTTCTGTTGAAGTTTCAAGGAAAATCGGCTAAAGAATAGAACTTGGAACGTATTCGTAATGAAATCAATAATTTTAGATTATTGCTAATTAAAAGTTAAGGTAACTAGATAATGGAAGATCCATTAGCGACATTCGCGGAAAACTTGCCAAAAATATTGTTAATGACTTTCCGCAATGGATCTTGATCGACTTATTTATAGGTCTAAAAGCATCGAAAACTATATCTGATATTATTCGGAATGACCAACCGATTTTCAAATACTAATTAAAGCTCTCCTAATAGGCTGAAGACAAGATAGGAAAGTTATCTTTCCCCTGTGACGAATATCTTTATTTACTCATGTCATATTACGTCAGATCAAAGAATTGTCCCAGTGCATAGGATGACATATCGATATTGCCACGAATCCGTCCGATAAGCGACGAATCCATATGACTTTTAGATGGTGTCAACTTTTAAACGAAACGATATGTGTCCATATTCCGACCATTAGTTTACAAGTCATCGTTCTTTTAGTACGTCATCCTATGAACTTATTAAGTATTTTATGAGCTAATTGAGTTTTCCTTTTCAATCCTTTTCAAAACGTATCACAGGACTGACATATAGAATCGTCTTCCCAATGAGTCATTACAAACATCAACTTTTAGCATATTCTAGAGTTAAAATAAAAGTACTTACCTTTGTCCTGCTTTGGTTGTCTTTCGTTTTGTATGACTTGGAAACTCTTTTTGATTGTTTCGATCGTGTGTCGTTTGAATAATGTGATGTATTTTTATTGGTTTAGTAGCCTTTTAAGATTTAAAACGTATACAAAGGATAAGTATAAAGAAAGTTTCTCTTCTTACTCTTAATCAACGATGAGTAACAATTTTTGTTAAATATTAATGAGAAAATTCGTTTGCATCTAAGTTTAAATCGTTTTCTAAAATCGTGGAAATCTTTTTAATATTTTTTTTTTAGTTGTTTTCTTTTTCTTTTTTTTTTTTTTTTTTTTTTTTTTTTAATCGATATATATTTTCGTAACAGATATTCAAGTCGTTGTTTTATTATTTTCTTTTACGTTCTCTTTGGTGGCGATTGCTTAGGAGGGCTGAGAGTGTACATTACTGCAGCTGTTGAACGGGTAAATTAAATGTTAAATCTGGTAGAAATGTTCCTCTATGTTTATATACATATATATTTGTATATATATATATATTTATATACATATATATTTGTATATACATATATATATTTTTATATATATATAAATGTATATATAAATATTTTATATATAATATATAAAAATATATATATATATATAAAGGTATAAGTTTACAATTACATAAGCATATAAACATATATGAACTTATATTTATTTGTATATATATATACACTTATATACATATATATATATATCTCATAAATATATATATAGATCTCATCAAATATATAAATTTTTTTACTTAAATATAAAATCAATAATCGAAAAATGTTGGAAAATGTTGTTTGGATCCATGGGGAGAGCCAACTCGCCTAAACTTCAAAATATCGTAACTTAAGAGAAGTCCGTATTTTGAATACGTTTTGAGAAAGTGATAATTATACTTAATAGCCTTTTATTCTCTAAGTGCGTTCACTAGATAAGATAATAGCAGAAGAATACCTTTCGAATTCCTTTATGCGCTCATTTTATCGGCACTACAATGACTTGTATTTCTAATAATATTAATAATACTATGCAAGAGTATCCGCATGCTTTGCAACTGATATGTCAGTACGGCTGTGCAAATAGAAAATTATAGTTAACTAAATCGATACAAGTCACCTTCACATTTGAGAAAAAACGAAAAGCTGGTTTGAAGACGCACCCTCAAGCATAGAATAGAATGTAAAGAGAAAAATAGAAATAATAGAAAAATGCATTTTGTTTTCCCATCTGCGAAGCTCTCTGCCCAAGCGATTGTACACTTCATTCCGGAACTACGGAATATCACGAAATGTATTTTTAATCAGCTACGCAATATGTTCAGAAGTGAAAAGCTCGAGCCAAGTGTTAAATAAACGAACGCAAGATGACGGCTTGAAAATCAATACACAGTTTATCGAATAATCATCAACTTCTTCTCGCAAGCAAAGGAAACATAACTTTTTTAGTGTAAGAGATTATAGACCACTTAGAAAGCCATTGTTCTCTGTGGTGTTTTCGTTAAACGGGTTGACTTGAAAGTGCATGTGCTTCCATTGCATATTGAAGCGATAAGTATTTGATTTGGAAAATTCTATATTTCCATGCAAAACTAAGTTTTTTACTTTAATAAAAACAAAAAAAGAAAGTTAAAATGTTACACCCGGGCTAGGCGATCATTAACTAAAGACCCTACACTCCTTTCCTCATAAAATACCAACAATTGCAACTCATGGTCATGAATATTCGAGTAGCTAAGAATCGCGACTGTCAAATCAATGCTCGTAGATTCAAATCCCACATGTGTTAGAGTTTACTTTGGTCGTAACATACGTCCACTAGGCTATGGCCGTCACTTCCCTATCTCTTTCTCACGAATCTTCGAGGTGATTGGTCCTATCTAACCCGGTCGTCATCTCCCTCACTCTTTTTCAGCAATCTTCTGGGTGATTGGTCGTATCTAGTCTGGCCGTCATCTTCCTATCTCTTTCTCATGAATCTTCTGGGTGATTGGTCGCATCTAAGCCGACCGTCACGTCCCTATCTCTTTGTCATCTTCTGGGTGATTGGTCGTATCTAGCCCGGTCGTCACCTCTCTATCTCTTTCTCGCGAATCTTCTGGGTGATCGGTCGTATCTAAGCTGTCCGTCACCTCCCTATCTCTTTCTCACGAATCTTCTGGGTGATTGGTTCTATCTAGACCGGTCGTCATCTCCCTACCTCTTTCTCATGAATCTTCTGGGTAACTGGTCGTATCTAAGCCGGCCGTCACCTCTCTATCTCTTTGTCATCTTCTGGGTGATTGGTCGTATGTAGTCTGGTCGTCACCTCTCTATCTCTTTCTCGCGAATCTTCTGGGTAATTGATCGCATCTAAGCCGACCGTCACCTCCCTATCTCTTTGTCATCTTCTGGGTGATTGGTCGTATCTAGCCCGGTCGTCACCTCCCTATCTCTTTCTCGCGAATCTTCTGGGCGATTGGTCGTATCTAAGCCGGCCGTCACCCCCTATCTCCTTCCCATGAATCTTCTGGGTGATTGGTCCTATCTAGCCCGGTCGTCATCACCCTATCTCTTTTTCAACAGTCTTCTGGGTGATTGGTCGTATCTAGTCCGGCCGTCATCTTCCTATCTCTTTCTCATGAATCTCCTGATTGATTGATCATGTCAAAGAAAAAAATATATATGTATACAAGGCGTCACAAAAAAATGCGCACATACACACATTACGTGATTACAAAACCGGTATATATATAGATGGACTACAGATTAAGAGAAAAAATGAATTGGAAAGAATGAGGTATTAAAGTGAATATACATTTTAAGGGCACGAGAGCCCTTAAATGCGAAGGAATCCAAAAGATAGGTTCTTATACTTAGTCCAGCAAAATTAATTTCAAATCTCTATTATAATAAACATATATTATACATATATGTATATACACACACACACACACATATATATATATATATATATATATATATATAACAAAAATTAGGCACATAAGAGTTCACTTTTTATAAAAACATTTATATGGGAAGGAGGAGATCACAAAACGGTTCCATTTCATTTAAATTGCTTGCATTCATTCATTCATTTATCAGCAAAATATTACTTGTCACCGATTTTTGCAGAGCAATAATCCAAATTGCAAGTGTTTATACCCTACACCAACTAAAATGTGGCATTTAGTGTATATTTGATTTGTGTGTGTATATGTTACACTAATTCATAATGATTTTCTGAATCTATTTAAGCTTGTCCATCCATCCATTATTATGTTCAGTCTAGAAGCCGCGATTTTCGGAGATATTTTGACGAAAATTGGTAATAAATTTTACACATTTCGATCGAAGGAGGGAGTCTACTGAATATAGACTGAATTGAATTAATTTTGCGTATAATTTTATCTCAAGTCTTTCTATAGGTGGCATGCATTCGCCCAACACTTTATGTATTTTTATAACAAATGACGTAGAGTGTAAACACATAAGTTCGAGCATAAATATGGCGCAAATAATTATGAGTTTCTTCGTTAGCTTGTTTCCATATGCTTGCCTTAAAAGCAAGTGTTTTTTTTTTTGCTTTAAATTTTGACCTCCGAAATATGACTTTCTTTGTGCTTTCAATCAAATGCACGGAAATGACCCGAAACATTGACAACACTCTCATATTAATCGATTGACACAAAAGTGCATTTTGTTGGCTCCCTTAAGATGTTTGATGTAAAAGTATTGTTTAAGCAGATCCGCAAATCAATAAACCTTACGTCCACATCAAAGACTACGTTTGCTGCTTAAAAAAAATATGCATGCATGTAGGTGTGCATGCACATGCATCAGTAGCAAAAGTTTCTATTGATGTTTGTGACGTAGAATCTGTTTGAAAGTCGTTGCAAGTACGCTTGAAAAAAAAGAAGACAAAAAAAAAGAAACGAACAACAACAACAACAACAAAAATTAACATTTGTTCGTTGCACTATGCTAAGTTGGTTGAGGTGACACAGTGTAACGTGGATGGCAATGACGTTTTATGCATTTGCATATATTAGGTCGGCGGAAAATTTCTGTCGTTAATAAGATTTTTGCGACACATGTTCAAGAATAATTCTCAGCGAAAATTTTAGGCAAGAGCATAGGACTTATTAACGAGTTATTTAATTTACTTATTAATTAACCTCACAGAAGTGAAAGGAAAGGAATTAATTAAAATAAATATTTAAAGATCTCTTAAACCCTTGACGCATTCATCTTGTAATTACGTCGCATTATTATTAATATTTTTTATTTTTATTTTATTTTATTTTAATTCTACTCATACATGAAACTCGACTAAACAAATAACAGTCGAGTTCAAACTTATATTAATTAATATTAAAACTTAGTATAAATAAAAATAAAACAAATAAGAACGAAAAAAAGAAAGAAAAAAAAAAAGAAAAAAAAGCATGTGCGCCACTAACATAGAGCCACACTTACAACCGACGCAGGACCGAATTGCAAATGAACCCCTAAGCCATCGCAAACGTGCATAAGCTTGGCAACCGATTTCATTCATTTCGAGTCATAATGACTTTTTAGGGTTAAAAGCTAGTTCAGGTATGAATACGTAAGTCTCGTGTATTAAGCAAATTTGCTTTAATGGACTTTAAAGAGTCCGATAATGACGTCATTTAGGTTCTTGCAAACAACTCTGAGCTAGTGAAATAGCTCATAATTATATTTACACTGACTAAGCTTAACCAAGATAAAGTGCGTAGAGACCCGGTTAGGGACATTAAAGCTAATGTATAACGAACACAAATCTTTAAAGATCTGGAAATACATTTTCAAGACTATTGCATACCATACCTGTAGACAAATTTCAAACGTCTAAAGTTTTAAGCTGTGTGTAGTGAATGCAATGCATAAACACATATAGAACTTTTTAAGTGATTCCTGGTAGGAAAATTGCCCAATTTTACAATCTTTGAGACATAGTTATGTGGATAGTTCTGGGAACACAACTACGCACACCATTCGTTGCAATGGTTCTTCCAAAAAAAAAAAAAAAGATGAGAACCCCGATAATTCATATATGAAAAATGTTTATTAAATTTTATTTATTTTCATTATTTTTGTACCCTACATCACTCATGGTACAAAGATATATTAAGTTTGTGCGAATGTATGCAATACCCAGATAGATCTGAGATCTTTTATTATACCGATCGATTCAGATAGCTTCACTTTTTGAATCTATTCGAGCTTGTCTATCCGTCTGTCCATCTTATTTTCCTGTTTTAAACCGCATTCTCATTCGTTGAGATATTTGGGTGAAATTTGAAATTTGATATTGAAAATGATTCGGATCGCATCACTTGTTTGATCATTCCCACCATATTCCCACCTTATTTTGAAAAGTCATTATATATGTACATGAATGATTGCAGTATGATGTGAAGTGTGTGCAATATTCAAAAAGACCTGAGATAAGCACACCTTTCATTATACCGATCCATTCAGATCGCTTCACTTTTTGAATCTATTCATCTTTGTCTGTCCGCCTTATTTTCCTGTGTTCAACCTACAGGTCGCCATCGTTGAGATATTTGAAATTTGATATTGAAAATGATTCGGATCGCATCACTTGTTTTTCCCACCTTATTTTGAAAAGTCATTATATATGTATATAAATAATTGTAGTATAACGTGAGGTATTTAGAGCCGTGTTCCACTGCAGAGTTTACACTTTTTATTTAATCGATTTATATACATGTTTACATATTTATTTTATTTTAATTTTATTTCCATACATTATTTGTTATATAATTTTATTATATAATATTTTATTTATATTTTTATATATATTTCCTTTTTCTGACTTCCTACACTTTACAGTGAATTAAGCACTTAAAGTTCTTTAAATCTCATCCATTTTCAATCAGTTAAACAAGCAAAGCAAGCAAACTTTTTATCCCTTTCCAAGCTAACGCATGAGAACGTTTGTGCAAGAGGAAGCAAGTGCTTACATAAAAAATGGCATTAGAGAACTTTTCCTCAAACCTAATAAACTGTGTACTACAGAAGTTTTGTATGTGTGAGCATTCAGATTTCGATACTGAGAATCAAGAAAATATTTTGCAATAATTTTTGCATTTTTCCTATTTATCTTTTAATAATATTTTCATTTTATTCTCATATTCTTCCATTCTGTTTAGTTTGATCGACCATCGATAATTTACTTTAAATTATTACATATCTTGCATATATATATATATATATATATATATATATATATAAAATATATATTATTACATGCGAGCATAATAAATTTTTCATTTGATTTGTAAAACTTAAAATTGATCTTAAGTCCCTTAAGAATCGGCTTAACTCCATAATCTTGTTTATCCGTCATTTGTTATTGCAATGTTCTGGGTTGAGAAAAGGTGAAGAACACAGGATATATTATCAATCCAGCTGTAGGTGTAGGAAAGGTGTAGGCTATAATGTACTAATCGATTGAGAATCATTTTTTCAATCGTCGCTTAACATAAGAGACCTGTGAAGTGATCGCTGCTCTATAGCTGGCGGATGGTTGTGAACTGAAAATATGAAGCATATGATGAATAGACCTGTGAATGCCATTACAAAGCGGTTAACAAGAATTTCGATTTCGATCAATATCGAATCGAAAAACATTTCAAACTTAATAACAGACTACTAGCAACCATGATCACTTGTGTTGTATGGATCCAGCTCGGCATCCATGGCTTTAGAAAAATTAATTCATTTTTATTTCATTCATACTAAGTGTGCAGTTCAAATTTAACCAAAAGTACTTTTAAGAGCTAAGAGAGTCTGTCTATGTAATTTGCGTGTAACTCATAATTTTCGAAATATTTCGGTGAAATTTGGTACACTAATGGATCTTAGCTCGAGGACGCTGCTTATTGAGAATGAAGTGATTAATGCCACGTTCGCTGTCATTCCGCCTTTTGAAAAAGTCATTCCAAATGATTTAGGGTCAATCTAGTCCGCCTATAAGATTTCAATTTGTTTTCAACGCGCGGGCCGTACTATGCATGATTGCATGTATATGTGTTTTTGGAGATGTGCGTTAATTCTTGTTATTGTCTGTAGGCGGGAATGTGCCGCCGACTTGTTTTAATATTTTCATAACTTTACGTATGTTTGCACACACATTTGCACACATATATATATATACACGTGTATATGTGTATATACATGTCCATCTATATATTTTTATGTTTTCCTTTTTCTTTTCGTTTCATTTTTCTTTTTCCCTTTGACAAGAAAAATTCGTATTGTATACGAAATAAATCTAAAAAATGTTTACGAAAATAGATATTAAAAATTTATTCGCCATCTCTTTGTTTCTTAAAAAAAAAAAATTAATGCTCTTCCGTTTTCCTGCTCATCATCTGCATCTTCGTTTAACGCGTGTTCGCCGCCCGTATTTCTATGAATGCACGAATTCTCGATGCTTGTCGTGACGTATGTTATTTCGATTCAATAAACGGACTACGGATTGAATTAACTTTACTTTGATGAATTTAACGAAATTCTGTCTGTTAATCTAATTAAAAAAAAAAAAGAAAGCAAGAACCTCTCAAGTTTATGCTTTCAATAATTTATGCCTTTTCAAGTAAATACGCATCGACCTAACAACAATAAGAGAGAACAGAAATGATTCAAGAGCAAGTGTACCGTGCAGTAGTAGATCTTAATCTGTGTGCTCACGCCACAGGGATTATAATAAGTTTATAAAATGCAAGTTTTTAGCACACACAGAATTACGCATCGAAGACGACATGCATGGCTACATAAATACATTTATCTATTGGGATTGTAAGGGATTCTATGAATTATATATATATTCGTGATGTCAGCAAGCAAATTAGTGTACACATGTACCCATCATCTGCCTGTGAGTTCGTTTAAGTTACGTTTGTTACTTGAAAGTTTAGTTTAAGAAAAGAAATTTCATCTCAATTAATTTTTTATTGCTCTCTTCAGACTAAGTTTGCAGGTTATGTTACCCAATAATCCTACGTAAAGTGAGTTTTCTAGTACACAAATATGGCTTTAATTTTTTGTAAGTAGTTAGCAAGTGCTGGCAAATCTAATCTAATGAATCTGATACGTTAGACGATCGATATATATATATATATATATATGGGGTATATGGATATTCGCTCTATCTTGCAATAATATTTCGAAGACCACTTAGTGAAGATTTCAAATAACGCGGCCTAATGAATTTGCAACTTCCTTCTTTTTTGTTGTCAAACGTAATAAATATTAAGCCCACCGGAAAGTTCTGCCCATTCCGGTTGCAACATGTTTCAATAAGTGTCCGCATATCCATTTAATCCCTATTTGACTCTCTTTCTCTTCTTGTCACTGAATGCACCGACCTTCCAACAAATGAGAAGAACTTCCAGAAATGCTACAGAAGGGCGTTGAAATTGATTGAATTGAAAGTGTTTGGTGAACGTGCAGTTTCCGATAGGACATGCAGAAGATGGGCCTTTTTGACAAGCCACGATCTCTGCGACTATTATTGAACGATGACTATACTGTGAAGATCATGTTAAAGCAAAATCCTTTCTTGACAACATCGGTGACGCAGATATGTTGGATCATATAAGAAAACTAGAATTTTCTCTTAACCCAAAAATGGACAGCACTTTCCGTTGGACCAAATAGTACTGCCCTAGATTTGTCTGCCTGTTAGTCGACGCATCCGTCAACAATTACGGATTGAGGAAAATGGCGAAAAAACGTTTCTAAATGGTGAAGAAAAAGTCCTCTTCCCCCAAGACAAAGCACCGGCTTCACACTGGATGGTAAAATCAAGCTTAAACTGAAATTCGGATTATTGCCCCCAATTATTGTATATCGTATCTCATCCACCTCCAGCTACTCTTATCGCAAGGGAAGGCTCCAGATTATGAGCGTCAAAATAGCATTGGACTCATTACATCACTCCTGAAGGAGACTTCCTTTTTTACTCAGTTCTGGCCATTACTGATCAGTATATTAAAAAACCCAAATTTTTTCGTACCCTCATTAAATTGACTTTAAAAATATGGTTAACGAGCAGACATCAAACGCTTATAACCTTACCTCACCGGCAATACAAGAAGTGATTATTTTCTTAGCTGAGATGAAAGTATGAATTGTCAGAGATATCGACTTTCAGGGTGCGTTAGTGTGTAGTGTGCAAAAATCGAAGTGTGTCGAATTTGATAGAAATTCCTATGAAGGAATGTCGGAAAAATTATCAAAGGACAACGATGTCGTTATTGGAAAGGCATGTCAAAAAAAATCATTATTTAAGCTTGAAAATGATAACTTAACATATCGGGATCTTCTTTCATTCTTTCGCTCTTTATTCGCAGTAACAATAGCGTTTGAGGAAAAAGATCGTTGAATACCGGTGGCCAAGTGGCACATTCATCAGATTTTTTTCTTTTTCCAAAAACTCAAATTAGCTCAAATTCCGAGAAGGCACACTAGATTTAATTGTGATGTAATAAAAAATACTCGTTGAATAAGGTCAAGTTGACTTCGGAAAGTTCATCGTTATGTACGTTTTTATTACACGCATGTCTCTATACATTTTGGTTTATTTGTTTTAACTTTCCGGTACATATTTTATATGCCGGCATGTAACGATTATGTTGTACATAATTACTGCATAATTAAGCCAGTGGAAGCAGGAAATGCTACCCATTAAAGAAATGACTAATGTTTTGAAGGTAGTTGAAGAGCAAGTCGGTCTGAAGGTTAAGCAATGCGTACGCTTAAAACGTGGTCTTTATAAGGATGATATAGCTCAAGTTGACTATGCAAACTTGGCTCCAAATCAAGCTCACTTAAGATTATTACCACGTATTGATTATACCCGTATGAGAGGAGCGTTGCAATCAACATCCAATATAAGCCTGTACGCCAGTCCTGCTTCCAGCTGGAGCTGACCTCTCGTGAAGTAAACAAGTGTGCTTTCAAGCGATGTTGCCTTTCAAATAAATTACAAAGCACCCCCTTTTACTACTTCTTTTAAGCATGTTGTATAAATTCGAATAAATGTGTCTACGTATGTTATAATGTATGCGTCTATAGGGTTCTACAATTTTTCTTACTATTATTATTAATTTAGTTAGGAAAATAAATTCGAAAACTCTTGTGTCTAAGGATATCGGCTTTATTGCTCTTGAGATTTGAAACCGCAACCATTGGGTTGCTCGTCGAGATCCTTCGCGTACTCGGCCACTCCATTATATTATTATAGAGTTACACGATCTTTATTATATTATAATATGGCAGCACCTCTTAGTTAACTATAAAACTAAAGACAATGTTTGTATGCTAAGCTGTGACATGAGTCTATGAGTCTATAAATGGATTGGGTGCAGCTCTGACGGTTATGAAAATTTCAAAACTTCATTGATGAAAAAAGGCAGTTGATGGGTTTTACACGATTCGACTTGAATCGATTAAAAATTCTCTCATTTTTGTATACAACAACGAACCGACACTTTCGTCATTTTTGCCACAAATCGTGAAGAAGACACACAAAATCTTCTAAATGTAATTTTCATATGCATGTGTGTATATATGTGTGCACATATCTATTTATTCATATAGACAATAGAATACATTTGTTACACTTTTAAGTGGGATAAAAAAAAAAAAAGAAAAAAAAAAATAAAAAAAAAATAAAAGCATATACACACACTATACAATATATTCCACCTGTTTATTTGTATAAGAACTGAAATCTCATGATTGAAAACAGAAGAAAAGTTGTTCGATTTATTCAGAATATTTTCATCACCCATAGGCTAAGTTCTACTCAAGCAAGAAAAAGTTTCTATAGATTGTGTTGTGTTGTTATGTTACTGCAGAATAAAGCAAAATACTGTTAAAAACCGATACGATATTTACATACTTGATCTTATTCTTATGCTTTCACAGCAATTGCAAGAAAATTCTTTTAAAGGTTTGATTGAGTGTGAAAAGGAAAAGTTTTTCGTACAAGATCTGCATTAAATTTAGTAAACAAAACATTCACCGATCGATTTTCATAATTATTTCCTTCTTCGATTTCCTATGGAAAAACTTATTTCTTCAATGATATAAAATGCGGTCATACTCAACCGAAAGAAGTGAAGTGAAATATTTCCCAAAAATCTTTATTTTGAATGAAGATCATCGGAGATCATCGGAGATCATCGGATATAAAACAGAAGTTCGAATAGCAATTATTTGGAAATATGTCGAAAAATTTGTTTTCAACTATAGCGTCTGCGGGCCATAACATTTAATCTCATGGATCTATTCAATTGCGAGTAACTGTATGTATCCATAAGTATGTGGTCAGAAAGTTATTTGCATTAATATATTTATATGTAATATGCATTTACGTATGTCCATCTTAACTTATATACATTACATTACAATTCATTTCAATACTTTTTTTTTTTGCTTTTTTTTTCTATTTTAATGGTTTTTTCTCTTCGCTTTTTTATGTATTTTTTTTTTTGTTTTTGTTTTTGCTATCGTTGAATATCTTTTTCTTTTTTTCTATTTCGTTAGATTGCCTCTGAAATCAATCACTTTCGAAACACTCAAAAAATCTCCATGAAATTTCCGTTATTCGTCCGTTACAAATTTGATTTGTGTAAATTATCGTTTCGTTAACAAAATTTTAATTATTACTGCGTACGCGCGTTTGGAAATGAGCAAGAATTCGTCTCCCCTAAGTATTTTAGAGAAATAATTTCATTAAATTTAATATATATTTTTTTATTTTTTTTTTGATTTTTTTTTTAATTGCAAAACATTTCGTTCTTAAAATTATGTAAATTTAATCATTGAGCGATCAAAGATAGACTGAATTAGATGATATTTGTCAATGAGGTATTTTGCAATGGTTCGCAATTGTTTGCTCACTCACGGCGCGCCGCCACAAACATAATCATGACAACTTTTAAACTCTTTTTAACGCTCTTTGACTTGCTCAGATAGATAGCCAGCCAGTCAGCCAGCTAACCAGCCAGCCAGCCCTCCTACATTGAAGCACTCTAAACAGTTTGTTGTGACAATGTCGTCGTTACTCTTTCTTTTTCTTCTTTTAACAAAAAAAAAAAAAATATCGTTTATAAGCAACCAGCGAAGCAACCAACGCCTAATTCATTCCCCGTTAAATTTCCTTTAGCAATATTCTGTGTTTCTAAAGAGTTTTTCTCTAATTCTCATTAACTTATAATTTATTGAAGTAAATTGTTTGTAGAACTGTCGCCACTCGACTAGATAAATTGATCGTTTGAATGAAGTAATCGTTTTCGTGACTCATACATATGTATGTACAAATGTCTCTTTCTGTTTTTTTTTTTAATTTATTTTTTTTTATATTTTATACGTGTGTTGTGATTCACGTTATAATTCATACGGCTTGGAAATGCTCGTCTTTGTTAATCTCACTGATCAACAACGAAAATAAGTGTGATGCGATTTTGTTTCTCTTAATATTCGTTCAGAATAAAAGGTTAGCATTGCCAATAGAAATGAATTTACAATAGTATCGTAGCAAGTCATTAAAAATTGTAAAGAAAGGTAAAGCAACGACGTAGACCAACCAAATAGTTCCCATTTCCATTTCAAAACTTTAAACATCATTTAGGGCGATACAGTGGGATTCTCTATAAACAAAGAAAGCAAACCCAGTTGATTGAATAGATTAAGGAGACATTGGGCTGCTTATACTGAAAGGGCTTTATGCAAGTTGAAGAACGTATAATAACTCCTACTTAGCAAACTTAAGAGTATATTATTATTATTATTATTATTATTATTATTATTATTATTATTATTATTATTAT
>KK502680.1:329887-345297 GCA_000688735.1 Glossina austeni
ATTTTTATTATTATAATTTTATTATTATTATTATTATTATTATTATGATATAAATTTTATTTTTATTATTATAATTTTATTATTATTATTATTATTATTATTATGATATAAATTTTATTTTTATTATTATAATTTTATTATTATTATTATTATTATTATTATGATATAAATTTTATTTTTATTATTATAATTTTATTATTATTATTATTATTATTATTATTATTATATAAATTTAGCCAGAGTACAAATTCTTAGACTATACTCTTAAAGCACTAGCATCTAAGGCTTTCGGCTTTATTTTTATTAATATTATTATTATTATTATTATTATTATTATTATTATTATTATTCAAAACTCTACCGCACTTAAGGTTTAATCCCACGACCATTGCATTGGTAGTCGAGACTCTTGCCTACTCGGCCACTCAGACGGATTTTAAGAATATAAAAAGCTATTTTCAGCTTAGATCGAAATTATATCTAGCTCTTCATATCTATATCTACCTGTATTAACCATATTTAGCTTAAAAGGTCTCTCGATATTATGATCGTTTTCGGCAGCACTTTGCGACTTTGCAAGCTATTCGCCTTAAAAACTTTATTTACATTCATTTATGGTCTTGGATATATAGCATAGCCTTGTAGATAAAAAGCCGGTACAATCGGGGTGTAATCTCGTACTTCATAATTATTAATTATAATTCTTAATTATCTCAACTACAAAAAAAACTACTTATCAAAAGTCGAATAGAAGTTAAGAAGCTTTCAAAACTTCTCTTAAAAAAATAAGATATTTAGTAATTTGTTGTTCTCCGATCTACACTACAAGTTAATTTTAGACCACAAACCAATGAATAGCGAAATTTGTATATACGACAAATGGCGCCCATCGAAACTCTTCTTACAAGATCTACGCCAATTTCATGCGATTGATTTTTCAAGATGTGCTTAAATGCTAATACAGCTTTTGCTACAATCGGTAGGGTCGTTATCAGGAAACATCTGATAAATTTCGAAAAGTAACTTTGTAGGTAACATTTCCGAATAGATTGAAATGTAGTAAATGCTCACAGCACAACACTAGCGACACTTCACACATATCTAATCCGAATGTAGCGTGACGAGAACTGTACTAACATTTTCCATGGAATTTATGTCAAAGTCAAGGTGTAAGGCTTTCTGGTTGCATTCTCATTCTCCTTTTCATGTTTTTGACTTTTGTAAAAATACATATAAGGAAGAAGTTTTCTCTGAATAAGGGGGAAGTAATCTGAAGGTAATCGCATGTGAAAAATTTAGCTTTCGCTAACTAAAGCTAACTCTCAGTTACGCGATTATCCCCTTGCTTGTTGATCGTGAATTTAAAGCCGCATTTATTCTTAAATACTGCTGCTAGACTTGGAAAGTCACAAAGAATGAATCTTCCACTGCGGAGTTCACATAAATTTGCTAATTATAATAAAAGCTTCTCCGTGCAAGCTTTTTGTAGAACGAGCTTTTTCCAACAATGTTTGATCTGCTTTGTGGCATACAGGTGACCTTCACGCGTTTAAGACTGCATTGATTTTTAAGTCCCGATGATAGACGCACAAGTCTCGCCATGGTGCGGAGTACTTTGGAAAAGGAACTTGGAATTTTAAAATGCCGTGATGGGCACTCATAATTTTCAGTTAATCCTAAAGAAGGCAGCAAACCTAAGGTATAAATAATTTGTTTTTTCAAATTTGATTTGAAAAATATTCTTCCCTTTTTTTTTAAATTCCGAGAATTTATTACCTTAAGAATGATTTGCTTAGGTTTAAGTATTAAAAGCGTGGCAGAAAATTCTAGACATTGTTTTTAAATTTTTATAAATGTAGGGGAAAAGTTCTACTTAAAGCCTTCAAACGAACTCTTGATTACCTCTTGCTCAAGCTAGTAAATGATTAGCGGAAGCGCTTTGCTTGTGAGGGCCGATAAAGAGTATTTTTGTAGTAAAATTTTATCTAACCTGCAGAATTTATTACATCGTTTTTAGGTTGTGACAGGACTTTAAAAAAGCTTGCATCTGTCTTGTATTAGTATCAGTTTTTAAGGGATGATAAGTCCAGCAAAAAATAACAACCGGAGAAGCGAATCTGCCCATAGTTTATATTGATTAAAAACATATGCATTTTGTAGCGTCGTTGAGTGGATTTAACCAAATTGGGAGTACAGGCATTCAATGGCAAATATGGCACTTTACATAAATAAATAAAAGATCTGCTAGTAATTCTTATTTTTAATATTTTTAGTAGTTTCCCTTTCTTTTTTGCGTAGAAGAAGCGGAGACGTGAAGGTCCCTAGTCAACAATAATCTAAATCCGGTTGAATATCGTTGCTAGTAAGCACGACTAACCTTCGTTTTTAAATCAGTCTTTCGTCAATCCAGTTTTGAGTAGAATTACAACGGCCGGAAACGGCGGGACGAGTAAAAAAAGATGCAAACGTTCATATAGATGCATATTATCCGTCAGTATGAGATCTTGATTACGTTCATATTTCTGTTCAATCTTAAAGTTCCGAATGCCGCTAAGTTTGATATGCAAGACTGAATACTACTCTCGGTTGCATTTCATTAAATACACTCACTTTCTTCCTCCACCATTCTTCTCGCGCTACGTACGTCGTAATGTGCACGGAAAATCTTACTACAGTTGTGTTGTGAAGGTTTTCTTAAAATAAAGAGTAAGTGCTTAAATCTATTGACGATCGTTACATACATCGTATGATTCTTTGGCAGTTAGTTGCCAGAAACACTCTTACTCTTTATACTTTGCCAGGCATTGATCGCATTATCATGACTTACTGATGAGACGGTAATCTGGAGGTTTCTATCATTTTTGCTCAAAATGCTATGATGATTATGTTGCGATAAGAGCGATACTATGCTTTTAATGCAGAAGGAGTTTTGTAACATTAGTTCCAATTTCAATTGGTTAGATTAAGAGCCATGTTCCGACATTGTGACCGGTCATTAGTGGTATGAGTAAATTGTATGAGCGTATGTTCTTGTCATAGCGGTTATGATTTTATATCAAACTTGATAATGCAAACTAGGAATCGCAGTAAAGCTCTTACATGACTTAATAAGTCATGAAAAACAACCAAGCAACAAATGCTTTTGCATTTGTAACGTGTCCGTGATATTGCCCAGAATGCAGTCATCAATCAACTCAATCAATTTAATTATATACGCACGATTTTAATAGCAGAATAGGTTAATATCTTCCTTTTATACAATTATTTCAATTTATTACACTGTCAGAGAGAGAGAGAGAGAGAAGGAGAGAGAGACACTTGCCATAGTGTTAGTGCCATAACAAATTTCTTTTATAAACTATATCGGTATTGGAGCGAAACTGGAAAAGAAAACACATGAAAATGGGATAATTTTGATAAGATTTATGATAAGATTGTCGACGGCTGCTAATTCTCATATCAATCGACATCTATTGATTTATTATTCAAAATTGTTAGCATAATTAATTTATAGTGTACATCGAGGTATAACACACACATTGGAAAATTAAATCTGCCTTTAGACAAGATTTGAATGTTATTCGTCTGCATTGAATATATTTCGTGGGAAAATTGTAAATATCCACGTTTTGCTCTAGCGTTTGAACACAAGAGAGAGGGAGAGAGAGAGAGAGAGAGTAAAAGCTTTTTATGTCAAATTCGTACTACCAACAACGAACGATCAAATACTCTTCGCAAAATATATGAAGAATTTATATGGTTTCACTCATGTCTAAGCGATTGATCATCTCAAAGAAAGTTCATGCATCGGGGATTGCTTATCCCAATTGGAAACTAAAATGCAAAATCAACCTTCATTGGCTTGAAAATGTACTAAAAGCCTTGAAAATTTAATGCGATTCACTTCAATGAATTTCGAATAAATTATTTCGCAGATAAAAGTCTGCATAGTAAGCAGCGAAGGGATGATTTTTCGTCCAAGCAAAACGAACAAGTTCAGTAAGCGTAGGGAATACTCTTTTTAGCGAGTCGTTTACCTCCACCACCCTTCCTCTTCGCCCTGCAAAAAGAAATCAAGGGCTCCTGTTCACAGGAGAGAGATGGTTGCATGACTACAAAGTTAAAAACTAAAAGTTTCTAATCTCGAAAGACTGTAGACTATCAATTTCACAACTACTGATAGATGAAGAGCGAGTACTCCCCATAGAATCAACCTGCGTTGTCATGCCATTGTTAATTTTGGCTGCTATGCGTCATCAATCAAATTCTACTATCTCTCGTACTTCAACTTTCCAGGTAGCATGTTCGTGGCTGAACCAAGCATCCTCGGCATAAGAGTTACTATTTCTGGCGATCCCAATAAACGCAGGGGTTAGTTGAGTCTCTACTGTCATTATAAGAACTCTTTTAATGGATGTAAAAATAAACTCTCTACGTTGAAATTTGTCGCTTGATAAAACCTATCTGTTGCAATCAATTTTTCCGAAATTTCAGCTTCATATGTAATTTAATTGCAAATGTTTATACGGCATAAACTTCAGCTATTTACAAGCTGTCTTTCAATGTATATCATCACATAAGGAGATGGATGTCATTTACGGAATTGTGGAAATGTGTTCTTCTCTGTTTTCAACTGAATTTAATTGCAAAAAATTCGCTTGAAATGAAAACGAAGTGCGCTGTCAAACAGTTAGAAAGTTGTTTACGAAATTTCTTGCACACAAATTTTAATCTTGAAAATGACGAATATTCGCATAGGTCCGTCTTGTTCCAGTAAAAGCATTCCAAGAACTTTAACTATGGCTGGGCACTTTTTCTGCGGTGCTCTCTCCACAATTGGTCCCTTGTTCGATGTAGTCGATGTAGTCATATTTAGCAAATGAGTGGTTCATAATACGATGAACACTTCATGTTTCTGCCACAAGGACATCCGCAAGGTATCCGATAAAGAGCAAAAGACCATAGATAATGATGGTGGCCACTTTGATCATTAAGATTGTAAGGAAATATGCTTTCAATAAATTGGAATTTTATCAAAAATTTATTTGTAGAGCTAATATAATAAATAATTGCCTCCTAAAGCACTCGGGGAATCTCGTTAAGAAATCGAATAAGGAAGCAAACTATTTAGGAAGGGGATGGTGGGTCTCCTCTTGATCTTCAGGCATTGGTTACATGGTTTGAAATTTTTATATAAAAAAATTATTGTAAGGTAGAGCGAGTGCAGCTTAGAATGTGGGTAAGCAAACCATTCGAGGGAATATTTTATAAAGCTGTCCATATCAACTTCCATTAGTTTCAAGAAAATGATTCAACGGATTCTACGGATTTTCAGATTTTTTCAAAAATATTGAATACCAAGAATTTCTTGCAAAATTAATCGACCGATTCGGTGGCATCGCTCCCGACAAATGCCTTATAATATAATTCTACTACAATATTTGTGTTTATTTATGATTTGCTCCATTAGTTTAAAAATATTTTAATAAATAATTACAGACAATCGGCACATTTCACCCTTTCGATCTATATGTGTATATATATTTTTTCAAATTGTGTGTAAATTTACTTAGCGTGAACACTACTTCTTCAATTCTCCCAGTTGAAAACAAACGAGGAATTAAATAAAATAAAGTTACAAAACGATTGACAATAATTTTACATATTTTAAAATTAGAGAAGTGGTGAGAACAAAGGATTAAAACACGAGCTCTTATGTAAAACTTTAGTTTGTACCAAAAGATTTGTTGCGTAAATAAACAATAATGGAAAAAAAAAACCGAACACACGGATAATTTTGCTTACGAAGGAATGAAGGAGACAAAACGAAAAACTATATACTAAATTATTATGCTGGAACTGTCTATTTGGAGGGAGACGTTAATGAATTGTTAATGGATTTATTTAGTTGCTCTTCTTCGTCTTTATCAAGACCCAAAGCCATGGTAAGTAGCCGGACAACGCATTTGGTCTCTTGAACTTCACCGCCCTTCTCGTTAGATGTAATATCCTGCTCAAGTTTCAATTTTTCCTCGGCGACCAGAAGCATGCCTTCCTCAATGGTGCTTTCTGATATGAGACGGTATATCGTAACGGGCCGTGTTTGCCCCATACGATGGCAACGATCTTCTGCCTGCTTATCGTTGTACGGATTAAAGTCTATATCATGTATAATGCACGTATCGGCGGCCGTTAAGTTAATACCAACACCACCTGCCTTAGTAGATAGTAAAAATATAAATATACCAGAGTCTGTGTTGAAATCGTTAATCATATCCTGGCGCTCTTCAACAGCAGTGGAACCATCTAAACGGCAATAGCCATGTTTTCTTATATCTAAATATTTCTCTACAACATCCAACATCATGGTAAACTGACTGAAAATCAATACCCGATGCCCTTCTGCCTTCAGCTTGGGCAGTAGTGAATCCAAAAATTGAAATTTACCAGAATCACATATTAAGTCTTCAGGAATTTTGACATCCAAAAGTTCCTATAAGCATATAATAAATGTAATAAAATTTCCCCATTAGTTTCATTTTGTAGATTATTTACGTGCTTATGACACAACTGCCAAACTTGAAAATCGGACATCACTGCCATTTCTTCAAAAATGTATTGCGGATTTGATTTCTTATAAGTTGGCACTGTGGCTAGACGTTTAGAAAACTCCCGCAGTTTAGCATCGTCAAAATAATAACGGGCCAGTAGTGGATGATTGGCTAGTTTGCGCATCTCGACCATGATTGTAACACCAGCACGATCGCCGCTACAAATCTCGCCTTTATTGTTCGAATAATATTCCACCAAGTCATTATAGTAACGTTTCTGAATTTCTGACATTGGGACTTTTTCCTAAGAAAACCGTGCCATTATTTTACTTTTGATTCGAAAACAAGCAAAAACTTACGACTTGAGTATGTTTTTTGGGGAGATTGCCAAGAACATCCTTCTTTAAACGTCGCAGTACAAACGGTTTCATAATGCGTTTTGCTCTCTCCACTTGTGTTTCTTGGAATTGAGAAACTTCTTCGTTCCCATTTTCAGCTTTATTTTTCTATTAGATAGAAAAGTAATTCAATTTCCGAATTTATTTAAAATTGTAATGTAATACCTTAGCAAACAAACTCTTGATATCCTCAACATTTTTCCCGAAAAAGCTGGGCATAACGAAACACAATAGTGACATTAATTCCAGGAGATTGTTTTGCAGTGGTGTGCCTGTCAAAAGAATACGCATTTCCGCATTGATTGTTATCAAATTGGCGTAACGTTGCGTGGTCATATTTTTTAACATGTGGGCCTCATCAAATATCACATAATGCAATTTGCAAACGCGAAACATTTTCCTCTCCTCCGGTGTACTTGCCACGATATGATAACTGCCGTTTAAAGAATAAAATATAGGAATCGTATAAATTTCAATCACTTTTATAAGAGTTCTTTTAACATACGTTGTAAGTAATATATCGAAACCAGTAAAGCCTTCTTTAGCGAAACGTATACGCATGCGCTTGCGTTCCTCTTGGCTACCATGATACCTTTCTACCACTAAACTGGGACACCATCGAGATAATTCGGCCGCCCAATTATCCAAAGTGGACGACGGCACCACGATCAAGTGCGCCGCCTTGGCTAGATTGTTTTCCTTCAGGTAGGCTAAGAAAGCAATTACTTGAATGGTCTTACCTAAGCCCATCTCATCAGCTAGAATGCCATTCATTTGCTGTTTGTTCATTACAGTTAACCAGTTCAAGCCTATTAGCTGATAGTCAGCTAATTTAAATTTTTTGTTAAGTATTTTAGGCTGCTCCACGATGCCAGCACCAGCCTCGATTGCCGTTTCTAGGCGTTGTACTAACTTGTTGCACTTAGTTAAAATGTTAGCTACATTGTTCTGCTTGTTTAATAGTTCTTGGGTATGATTAAGCAACTCAGCTGACAAAGCTTTATTCGACTCTAATTTTTGACACAGGTCGGTCCAGTCTTTAAAAGGACGTAATTCTAGTATAATGCTAGCCTTCTTCTCAGAGAGGTTCTTAACCGTCTGCAATTCCATTGGAGTGGCGGTATTCATGAATTCAAACACCTTTTTCCGCTGACCGGTCATTTCGTGAGAAGCCTCAGTATCGCTGTCGTCACTATCGTAAACTTGACCTTTAGCAAAAGCCTGATCACCTGAATCTTCATCATCCGAACCATAACTTGATGTTTTCTTAGTTCGAGATTTTGTTGTTCCATTTGTTGCTGTCGTTTTTGCTGGTGCTGCTGCTGGTTTTGCTGGTGGTGTCGCTCTGACCGTTATTATTGCTGAAGGAGGAACGACTACTTTATTATTGGAACCTTGAAAAGAATCTGGGCCTCTTTTCGGCATGCGTCTGTCTTTTAAATATTTCATAGCATCGTCAATTACCCAATCGGAACGAACCAAAGAGTCTTGTATATCCTATCAGTAGGTAATATGCCAAATTTTAGCATTTTTAACCATCTTAACGATGTTAGTGCAAATGAATATAAGGACTCACCATAGTATCGTAGTCCGTAGCTATTTTAGCAATGGCCAAGAAACGCTCCTCTTTTTCTTCGACACTTAACTCAATTTTAATTTTCTTTGGAGTGATGTCTGCATCACTATCGCTATCGGCCATCACCTGTATGCGTTTCTTGCCGGGAAGAAGAACTGCTTGTTATTCAAAAAATAAAAACAAACATTCGCAATTGTACTCTCCTCTTCTTACATACATTATTATCGCGTTAATGAATCGGTTTTACATACCAGTTTTGCTAGTCGCAGCAGCTGCAAGATTTTTATTAATACGAAACTGTCTCAAATCGCTTATGCTTGTTTTTGGTGCTGAAGTTACTGCCTCTGCTTCCGACATCTTTCAATAGTTCGTCACTATTTCTCTAAAAAGATCCTGTATTTATTATATATTTGCAAAATTCTTTATTCATTTATTTTTCAAAACTAGTGTAAAATTTTTTTTATCTCTTTTACGCTCAACACATTGAGCAAATCTGCATCAAATGAGAAAAGCAGAACGCTCTGTTTCATCGTTCTTTTCATTTTTCATGAGATTGCTTCAGCGTTGCCGTGAAATGTAATTTTAATGTAATTTTCAAGTTAAAAGTTAGCAGCGATTTACAGCACAACAGATGTTAAATATGTTTATGTGTATGCTCTTATTTGAGTTCGGTTAATATTCGCTCATTTACTTCGTTATAGTTTGATTAGACATTACGCGCTTAAATTTATATTGTTTGGAATTAGTTACCGCAAACGTTACGTCTCCCTTTTACTTATGATTAGGTTTTATAGAACTTTGTTTACTGTTACATGAAAGCTGTATATTCAGCGACATATAAACATCCACAATACTTATGCATGCGTCTGTTATGCGTCTATCATGTTCATGTTATTATCTAAGCTCCTTGGTCCAATACAGCTCGTTCTTCATTAATAAAAAAGTTCGATTGTTTCATTCCGGCTTAGTCATTATATATTTGACAATAGAGCAAAATAGTAGCAGGGTTGTAATATTAAGTAGTCAATCTAAATAATATTGCGCGCTCAAAATCGGACTGCATTGTAATTTCCATGGCGATATTTGATTGAGTTTTTGAAGCAACACATGATAAAAGAATGAAAGATGGATAGAAGTTTATTTACTTTTATAAGATAACAACAGTAATTTGGAGACTAATTTACAATCATTCGGCAGCACCGTTACATGTTTCTGCCGTCTCATTTGTGGAACGGTACTAAAAATTGTGGATCATGTGGGAGGCAACTTTCTCACATCGGGCAGGCTTTGAAACACCGACGAAATATTGCCACCCTATTAAAAAAAACATTATTTTATGATTGTGTATTTCGTTGTTGCATCTGACACCGTGTGTGGTTGTTGTTGCAAATCTAACGCCGTGGGTATTTGTTGTTTTAGTAGTAGTACCCTGTGTGGTTGTTGTCACAATAATGTCACATGTGTGGTTATTGTTACAAATTTTAATTTTTGTTTACATTGTTTACCCTGCACGTGCTATTGTTTACATTCAGAAGTAAGACCATATGTTTTGTGTGAAGTAGTAAATTATTTCCGTAATCTGGTAACCATTTGTGGACACAACACGTTTTGTTCTTTGTTTTGTCTAAAATTATTCTTTTATAAAATTAAAATATTCAGAAACTTTAACCTTTTGGCAACGTAAAGTGTACTTTGTGGCCCAAAGAAGCACAAACCTGGCCTGCTGCCAAGTTCAGTCCTATTGGTATGAAACGGAGCTTTTCTGCTCTTTCAACTTTTATTTGTTTTTCTTGCTGCATCATCGTCATTGTTTAAACAAATTATAACGGAACGGATGGCATTACTTAGATGGTTTTAGACTCCTGAAGCAAGTGCTGGATGAGATTCCACAGCCGATAATATTATTTCGACGCAAAAAGCAACCTAAGTGGGGTAGATCTTCAATATTTTTCTGTTTATCTTTCTTCTTATATATCGAGGTTTTCCGTCTCAGGAGTAAGGTAAGTTAGTTTCGTTTTCTTTGAGCTAAAGTGCGCACAATAAACAATGGTCTTCCCCAATTCGGGGTAAAGGCATAAAGATATCACACCTAAATTAGATGAATTCAACGATTTTGAAAAAAGCAACAGCATAAGAAAGTTTTCCCTGCTTTGCCATCGAAAAAACTCAAGACAATCATCATTTCGGAGCTCCCCGACATGTACGAAATAATGCAACACCATTAAACGTGCCCTGTTTGGCTCTTACTCTCACAGTACTCTTAACAAAACATGCCCGACAAGGAAGAAAGAAGAAGAAGCCAATAAGATTACAACAATTGAAAACTTTTCTTAGAAGAAGTTCCGAAAAAAGTACTTTCAGCTTGTTCGGCCATTAAACAAAAAAAAGGACATTAAAGATACTCTTACGGAAAGGAATTATAACAAAATAACCAAGATTAAATCTAGCATCCCCCAGCACACAGTCCCCACGGTACAGAAACGGTTATCAAAATCAGTAAAAATTTCATGCTCTTAGATTTTCGCAGGTAACATTATGCAACACTTCTTCTGAAAATAAATTTATTATTGCCGAAATGTTTATAAAAGGACGACGAAGAAGAGATTGTTCCAAATGCTCGATGTTCAGCGCGGGCGATTATATTGTTAACAAGATCCTTTATTAACGACAATAACTGCTAAAGAAAATAAATATTTTAAAAGAACAAAAACTCGGAACAAGTAAAAACTTATGCTGCGATATAAATGTCGCATCTTCTTGCGACATGTGACTTATCGGTAAATTGGACAACAAGCATAATTAGGTAATCACAAATATATAATACACCATTTTTCTAATTTTTTGATACTAATCTTTTTTTTAAATGTTCCACATACATATGTACATTTCTTGTGCTATAAACCTTGTGCCTTAACCTATATCGAACATGCTGAAATCGCCATCATGGCTCAGTTCGAGCGTAATCGGTACAATCAACCAATTATGCAAAACGATCAGGCAAATTGGAATTGAGTCAACAGTACGCAAAGCACAAATGCAATCAGCCCCGCAGTTACTTTCAATCGCAGAAAACAAGAATATTGATAAGAATAATGTAATAATAACTTCAGAAAATTTAAAGAATGTACGTTTATTAAAGGAGTCACGTAAGATGTGAATGTGATGGTCGAACATATACATGGATAAACATCAGTGTACGGCATATATCAACTGTTTCTATTATCTTAATTATTATAATTATTATTTAGTGAATATATAAATTACCAACCAAACTTATCGAAGGTAACCTGTACAGTAAATCTTTATTGCTGTGCAGTAGTCAGTAGTAGCGATTGGTGATCAGTGGTGAAGCCATACAGTAATATTCAAACTTTACCTTAATTGCTATCACAATAAATATTCATATTTGCAAGCAAAAAGCCAGCAGTATATAAAGCCAACAGACTTAATATTTTTTGCGATAGCTTCATCTCTTAGTAAACGTTATTCATAAATATCTACATTCATTAAATCATGTCGGCTGTTACTAAAGGTAAATAAATATAATTGTTTTAAATTAATTAAACAAAATTTTAAATAAATAAAATTAAACATTTTGTAGGTATTTATAAAGCGCTTAAAATAACATTTTTTTAATAATTGCATCATGTGAACTTTAATCTCTTTAATAAACATCTTTTGCTTATCTCCGAGTGCCTGAATTCTTATATTGTATAAGTTTACTTGCATCCAATTTATGCAAATTTTGGAAAGTGTTTGGAAAAAATTGTGCAAATTTGTTATGTTGCCCGTTACTTGGCCCTTCTCGTTATGCTCTAGAATTTTACAAAAAAAAAAAAAAAGAAGAGAAGTGTTCAAATTTCCAAACAAAAATGAAAGGTTTACTTTAATAGCGAGAAACTAGAATCTATGGCATTTTGTCTGAAAACATAAAAATTGTATTGAAAAAGTTATTAAACATTTGTTTACTAACACACATATGACTATGTAGAAAAGCTTTGCCGGTAGCTGAACTTTGAACAAAAAAATTGATTATATGTTTGTACTCTACAGACAAGGTCTTATAATATGCAAAACGTATACATTGATCAACAATACCTAGAGAAATTTTTAAGAGGATGAAATTATTGAAGGAATTGAAAAAGGAAACTGAATTACTTATACGTTTACTATCGCAAGATTATTTATTGGAATACAATCTTTTGATCAGGTTAAGATAATAATTATAAAGTAAAAAAATAGGAGACAGAACGAGTTTTTTCTTACTCCCATTACTTGGTCTAGATTTATTTGGATAATTTGTATAGATCAGCTTATCAAGTTTTTCTAATATAGTCCTAAGAAAGGGGAAGGAGTGTTGCTTGACTAGTTGCGAATGCAGAAGGAGAATTTAGGTAGCTTGAAATGGGAATCACTGAAAAAGGGCCTAAAGACAAATTTAAATTTTTAATGTTAATTTATGCTTATGTGTTCATTATTTTGTTCTCTCCTTAGGTATTTATATTATCGCCGCTAAACGGACCGCCTTCGGTACATTTGGAGGCGCCTTGAAAACTATTAATCAGGCCCAACTGCAAACCACAGCAGCAAAAGCTGCTATTGTTAGTTCAGGCTTAAAACCTGAGCAAATTGATACTGTGGTCGTTGGTCATGTTATGCCGGTAAGGAATTTATATTATCCGATAAAGTGCCGTACAACACCCAGAACTTGTTAACAATGTCTGTAAACTAAATTTGCCAGCAGAAAGGTAGCCTTTTGAAACTAGTCAACCTCTCCGGTATAACTTTTGTCCAGGGCTAAACTTAATCAGGAAGCTTAAAGCAGTCAATTAGATCTTTTAGGGTTATTTTTTATTAAATAAACTTCTTCTTGAAGAGTTTTTCACTGGCATCTTTTCTTAAGTCCACATCTAGTGATGGTGCATTCCTACCTCGGCATGTTGGTCTTCAATGTGGGGTTCCAATTGAGAAACCAGCTTTGGCTGTGAATCGTCTTTGTGGGTCCGGCTTTCAAGCTATAGTCAACGGAGCCCAAGATATATTACTGGGCAGTGCAAAAGTTGCTCTTACTGGCGGTGTGGAGAATATGTCTCAGGCTCCTTTCATGGCACGGAATGTACGTTTTGGTACAACCCTTGGGGCCAATTATAGCTTGGAAGATTCTTTATGGATTGGTCTCACCGACAGCTATTGCAAGCTGCCTATGGCCTTAACCGCCGAAAATTTAGCTGAACAAAATAAGATTTCACGTGAGCGTGTCGATGAATTTTCATTACGCTCACAAAAGTTTTGGGAAAAGGGGCAACAGGAAGGCGCTTTCAATGCTGAGATCACACCTCTTAAAATTAAGGTTAAAGGCAAGGAAGTCGATTTTGTTGTGGACGAACATCCAAGACCGAAAACTACTTTAGATGGTCTGGCGAAATTGCCACCACTTTTCAAGAAAAACGGTGTAGTTACGGCAGGAACAGCTTCGGTAAGTTCTGTGCGGCATAGTGTCAAGCAAATAGTAAAAAACAACGTCTATTTAGGGCATTTGCGACGGAGCTGCGGCTGTTATATTGGCTTCCGAAGCGGCAGTTAATGAATATAAGTTAAAGCCTTTAGCTCGCCTAGTGGCTTACGCGTACGTGGGATGCAAACCTGAGATTATGGGCATTGGTCCAGTGCCGGCAATTCAAAATGTTTTAAAAGTTAGCGGTAAAAAACTCGAAGACATTGATCTTATCGAAGTAAGACTTCAATCCGATTACTAAATTTGAAAGAAAGACCGAGAAACCTCTGAAAATCTTATTTTCTAGATTAACGAAGCTTTTGCAGCGCAAACATTAGCTTGCGCTGATGCTCTCGGTTTGGATATGAACAAATTGAACGTTAATGGTGGTGCAATTGCCTTAGGGCATCCTTTGGGAGCTAGCGGAAACCGCATAATTGGGCACTTGGTGCATGAAATGCAGTAAGTTTTCGCATAAAATCTTTAAAGAACAAAAATGAAAACAGATAAAATATTTATATAAACATGCTGAAGACTTGATTTTATTTAGGACGTTCAATTTGATTCACTTGCCGGAACATTTCCTTTGATATTCATTTTTTTTGTTTGCATTTCTATTTTTAGACGTAAGAAACTTAAATATTCGATCGGCTCTGCTTGTATTGGTGGCGGTCAAGGTATTGCGCTATTGGTAGAAGCCTGCTAACTACCTCTCTCTTCTCCCCAAGCCTTGGTTCAACGTGCATTTATTTATTATTTTAAGAATCTTTTTTGCAAAATGCTATGACACTGTGTAACAAATAATATTTTTTTTTTTAACATAATTTACAGATAAACAAAAATATATTTGAATCTTTCTATGCCCCCTGTACGATTACTTTTCTTCATTTTCCGAGTAGGCCAAGTGTCTGCACTCAATGGTCGTGAGGTTAAATCTCAAGTACGGCAGATTTTTTAATAAAGCCGTTACTCGTAGCTACTGATGCTGATGTCTTAAGACGGTAGTCTTTGAATTTATTTCTCTTACTAAAGTAATAATAATAATAATAATAATAACAATAATAATAATAAAGTATAGCAAATATGTTTAGTATTTGAGTTAACTTGCATTGTTTTGTATTATTATTATTTTTGGCTAAAGAGCTAAAAAAGAGCTAAAGCATTGGGGTATTTTTATTCTGAAACATACTGACTTTATAATAGCTCGCAAAGGCCGTTTATATCGCAAACAAATTTCTGATTTTGAGTTTTAAAACGTTTTTTCGAAATCAAGATAACCAAGAAATTTTACTTAGCTGGCCTCAACTTTTTCAATATTCTAACTTGTATATCCTTGCATGATCTACCTGCATTCGTTAGGAAATTGTACAAACTAAAAACGATATTTAAAT
>KK502680.1:345805-359065 GCA_000688735.1 Glossina austeni
CCTTAAGAATATGCTTTGCAACATTTAAACAAAGGACGACCCGCGTTTTCAATTCTAATATATGAACTCATTGGGCTGTTTATTTTTTGATTCCGGTGACCCTTTACGTTATAAATGCCCTCTCAAAATGTCTGCACAAATCCCATCTCCCATTTATTTCCACATATTACCCACAAGTAAATGGAGAAGCGATTTTGAATGTCTATGGGAGTCTTGTTATGGAATTATACAGAAATTCATTATTCATTTACTAATAATATCAAAATTAAAACATTTTTATTACATACGATCTTATTAGAGTGTAGAGAATTTCAACAAACAGCACATTAAAGTCAGCCTTAATAGAGGAATAAAAAAAAAAGTTCTTTTTCTTCCTGTTGTATGCATTTCTTTGATATAAAATGTATTACAAATGTAAAGTGCACTTTATAACCCAACTCATCGTATTTCAATTAGTTTGCGTGCTGGTGGAGAACAAAGCCAAAACTCCGCTCGCTAAGCCAATTGAGAATATGTAGTTGATAATGGGTGACGAGTTCTTTAAAATGAAAAAACTAATAAAAATGATGATGGCTAAGAATAATGCATTGTTATAGAATATGGAATAAGTTGTAGCTTCATAGTCCGCTACTTCATTCTTCTTCCATAAAATACGTTCATCCTTTTCTTTGCGCGTAACTTTTTTGTCATCACCCAATTGACGATTGATCTCACGGGTGACGGCATCCTCGCGGCGAACAGCGATCTTATGTTTTAACTGAAATTTGATATTTTTGTAGGCCATTGCCATTAGATAAGTGCTGACTCCGGTCATGATAATAAAGAAAATCGCACTCGGCAGTAAGTCCATATTATGGACACGCCAAAATAGCCCTAGAAGATAATAAAACGATAATTGAAAGAGCGGCTTTGCTTAAATCATTCACCGTTATTGACGTGTCACTTACATATTGGCACGGCAGACACAATAAACGCATTGCCGTAAAATAATGCAGACGACTTCGTGCTGACATTGCGGCTGAAATCTTGCAGTAATAGTTCCTCTTCTTTTGTGAATCCTGAAGCTTGAACTTTTTGTTGTTTTTTATCGGAACCCATTTTATTTAATTCAAAATCTACTTTAATTATTAGAACTAACTTATACGTAGCTAATTGGAGTGAAAGTCATTTAAGCCGAAAATTAGCCGAAAACAGATGCTGTCACAATAGTACGTGTTAATGGAGTTGCCAAAGCATATTAATAAAATTTAAAAAGTCGGCCACGGAGAAAATGCATTCAGTACCGAAAACTGTAACAAATTTTCACTGCAACTCTGCACTTGAAATATAAGATAATTGAATTTTAAATATTGAACACAAGCCGAGGGGAATTTTGGACACAAACCGAGTGGAAACATAATAGAGAAATCAAACAGCTGCGTATGTCCGTCGTTCAACACCTGGCCACTTAGAAAAAGTGCGTTTATTCTGTTCAATAGTCGATATAAGTGTTATTGAACTTACATAAAGCTACTCCCTTTGTTTAATTAAAAGAAAAATAAGTAATTAAAAGAAAAATAATTGTGTAACTTAAATGAGGGAAACAAATAAATATAAAAAAGTTAACATTTCTTCTATTTTATATTTTGAACCTATTAGTTTTTGGAGCGCGCAAACATGGTGGTACATACAGCCATATTGTTGTACAGGAAAATGTAAACAAAAACATATGGTTTTAAAACAAAATATAAGGAAATCGACCCAAACATGAACAACAAATATATATGAAGTGGCAATAAGGAAAGAAGGATTACTGATAAAGCAGATGGATTATATCAAAAAAATTAGCAAAATGAGATGATATTGGATGGGGCCACTTTTTGAAACATGTGACGTTGACGAAATTTTTGTGATGTCGTTTGACTTACACTCCTTCATTTAAAATAGACGTTTCAACTGTGCGAAAAATCACTTACGAAACAAGCGAAAGCGTATAGGAAAATATAGCAATTGCATGCATAGCCCTACCCAACGAACGTGAATGGAAGAAAATAGCCGGGGATTTCAATAACATACGGGTCTTATCTCATTGTATTGGCGCAACTGATGGCAAACACATTACTGTTGTTTGTCTTTCCAAGTCTAGACATCTATCTTATAACTATAAAGGTAAGTGTAAATAATTTTTATACAATTTTGTCGGTAGGTCAGTTCTCTATGGTATTGTCACGAATATGTAAAGCAAATTATACTTTCACAGCTGTAGACATTGGAGCTTATGGCTCCCAAAGTGGTTTTAGTGGTTTGAGAACTTCCTAATTTGGGCGCCTATTTAGTAAGAGATTGGGTATTCCGCAAACAAACACTATACCAAGCATAAATGTAACGTTCCCATAGATATTTGTTGGTGACGCAGGCTTTCCATTGCACAATAATTTCTAACGGCTTAACGAAGACTGTTAACTGTCTTTCAAGGGCAAAGCAAATAATAGAAAGTACAAACCCCTTTATATAAATCCAGAAAAACTGTGAAATATTGTTTTGGCAGCATCCTTAATTTTGGATTTTATGCATTAGCCTGAATTCGACAAACTGTTGTGCTGATCTCCGTAGTCTGTCTAAATTTTATTACGTGATCGAAAGGCCATTTTTGTATTAATTGCTCCACCAAATTACCGTTTATTTTGTAAAAAGTCGGAAAAATTAAAGTCGCAACCCGAAAATAGGCATAACGCCTGATTGTGTTAGCACTCTGCGCGTACGCACTAGCCCTGCTCTGCTTTTTACTCCATTAGAGAGCAAAAAATATGAACTAAAAAATATCTGAAAAGATTTTCAAATATATCCTAGCAAACAATAATTTTTGCAATACCTAACATATAGTTGAATGCTGCAATTCGCTCGTGTTGCCTCAGACGTCGAACCAGCGTCAGTCAATCAATGAACTAATGATAATACAATTTAAAAATGCTTAAGAATTATAAAGACAACAACAGATAACAACTCATGAAGAATTTTACAATTTTTTTTTAAATACGCTTTACTTCGCTACCACATAAAGGTAAATACCTTACTTGCTTTTTAAGTTTTTATAATTGCAAAATGACGTCATAAATTTTCAATAATGTAACGGAAATAAAAACGCTTTCTCTTCGGTTTGGTTTGCTTGAGATTCCTCCAAAATTTTGCATGCCTTCAAATGAAAATTATTTTCCATAAAAATCCAAAAACTTTGAAATTTTTGCTTCAAATGCTGTTGAAAATCATTCTAAAAGCATTATTTGATCTTTTAGGAATATGTGGTTTATTAACATAAAAATAAACGAGCGAGACAAATTTTGTTTGCTCATAAATATAGACAAACATTTGGCCACCTCAACAGTAAAAAGAGAAAAAGAAGAGAAATGAGAGAAAGCGATAGAGTAAGCGAAACAAGCAAATTTCTCATTTAACAGACTGGTTGAGGAAATTTCTAATTCATCTAAGCGGGGATTTGTACCACTTTAACAGACTGCGCTGGGAAATTTCTCATTTAACAGATTGCGTGAGGGAATTTCTAGCTTTGATTTCTTCTAGCTTTGATTTGTTGACAGAAAGGAATATTTCTTTTGTATTTTTAGTTGCTACGGAATTGCCAGCTTTAACCATCGTATTAGTGGAAAATATGATATGATAGTTTTCAGAAGAGCAGGTAGGATATAGTTTTTGTCTTATTTATTAAACAAAACTGTTGACCGCACACAACATAAAGATCACATCAACTTTATGATCAGATTGATATCTGTATTCTTAAAAACTTAAGAGTTGCGATAGTTTTTATATTTAAATAAATTGTTTTTGTGCGAGAAGTAACAAGTTTTGCTTAAAGAGTCACTTGGACATTAAAGCAATCCCAGCAGATAACGACATAACGGCTTGAATACTTTTAACAATCAAAGGTCGTTTGAAGTTTTTTCTTATCTGCGTATAGAAAATGCAATCTGCTCTAATAACCGGGAAAAAAATATGTAGCTCTTTGCTGCTAAGAAATTGGGTGAGGCCATTATCGGCTGCCAGCGATAAATTAACCAATGTCGAGGTTAATGATAAAACCGGATTTGCTAAGCTTACGATGAACCGGCCACCTGTTAATGGGTTAAATTTAGATTTACTTCGCGATCTTCATCAATCTATTCAAGATATTGAAAAAAATAAATGTCGCGGATTAATATTAACTTCTGTAAGTAAAAAAAACAAAATCATGAGAATATTGAAATATAATTTTTAATTTATTTTTTTGTCACTGTGTTCGCAGTCTTCCAACACAATATTTTCAGCTGGTCTGGATATTATGGAAATGTACAAGCCTGACCAAGAACGATTAAAACAGTTTTGGAACGCTTTGCAAGACGTTTGGTTAGCTTTATATGGCTCCGCAGTTCCTACGGCAGCTGCAATTAATGTATTTATAGGTTTCCATTAATTTATTGCATTCACTTATATTAATTAGTTGGCTTTTTAGGGTCACTCACCAGCTGGCGGCTGTTTGTTAGCTACTAGTTGTGAATATCGGGTCATGCTGCCTAAATATACGATTGGACTCAATGAAACACAGTTGGGTATTGTAGCTCCCAAATGGTTTATGTCAACTTTTCGCAATGTTTTACCGCGTCGCATAGCCGAGCAAGCCTTAACACAGGGTAAAATGTTTACAAGCGACGAAGCCTTAAAAATAGGTCTAGTAGATGAACTGGCTGCTAGCAAAGAAGAAGCACTGTTAAAATGTGAAAAATTTTTTGCTTCTTTCTCCAAAACGGATCCAATTGCTAGATACTTGACAAAGAAACAACTTCGTCACAATGACATAAAAGAGCTGCTGGATGAAAGGGTACAAGATGTAGAAAATTTTGTACTTTTCGTTAATCAACCAACTGTACAGAAGGGTTTAGGTTTATATCTGGAAAGCCTTAAGAAGAAAGCTAAATAATAATTTCTCCCTTTCATTTATTGACTAAGATATAAAATTTTCCACAAATATTGTAAAATTATGCCCAAAAATATGAGATTAGATCATAAAACACATTTTTAGTAATTTTGATAAATAAAAATAACTTAAATTTCATTGCTTGGGATATCGGTTTAAATAATCGAGAATTCTTAGAAACATCACATTTTTGGGATTTTTTATTCGGAATAGACAATCTACATAACTGAGCTCACCGTGTAAAGAACAAGCATCTTACACCAAGTTAAACAAGAACAAGCATCTTACACCAAAAAACGAGAAACTCAAAGCCTTGTGGCAAAAGCTATCAAGCATATGAATATTAGGTGGAGTTAGTGCATTTCTGCACTGGCTTACGTTAGAAATTTCAAAACTTTTTCTGACTTAGGCGCAAAATTCGCTTTCGGGATTAATAATTTCTTATCGGATTGCTTATTGAAACGAAAGGAGAGACTAGCTTTTGCTTTCTTTTCTTCTTACTTCCTTCAGTCTTCTTCGCTGTGACTTTCTGTTTCTTTGCGTTTATTCCTGGTTTTGGTGAAACGTACAAAGGCATTTTAAGGATCTAATAAAACCTGCACTCAAAGTAGAGCAGCGCGAGAATTTAAGTGACCTGTCTGTTCATTGTGGATGTTGACCCTTTGGAGTATCGTAGACTGAACGTACTGAAACAACCAGCTTTTCGTGGTGCTCCCGATAAATGTTGGCTGATTACTTTATAAGCTCTTACTTTTAGAGCTGCTCAGTCAATGGCAAAGGAAGGTATAAGGTTTACTATACATAACCTGACTACGGGCTTTTTTCTTGAAAGTCTAAGACACCTATTGGATATTCAAATTCTATCCGTTATTTGTTTATCTCTTTGTGCTGTTGATGTTATTTTCTGGCATGTTCATAACGGTTCAAAGGTAATTTCGTGAAGCTTTCCAAGCTCGCCAAGAGGTAATGAGAAAGAAATACATTAAAGGGTTTTTCGCTAGGAGAGTTTGCGTATTGCAAAGTTGAAAAACTTTGCGATGAGTTGTACAAATTCTTCTAGAAAGATAAACCCTAGCATTTTGGAAATGCGGAAACAAAGGTATAAACGTTTGGGGTTGAAGCACTTCACCATTAGCGTAATAGTTGAAGGAATAGGAATGATTTTTATTGATGTTTTGAACCCGAAAAGCATATAGCATCGTACCGTTGAACCAATTGGTTTCTTTCCATGACGCAGCTCCATCTTCTTACTTTTCAAACTCACGAAATATTCAAACAACAACGTCTACGATGAGTAGATTCAAAGTTTAACCAACACTCTCTCCTCTACCTGTAATTCTTTCACGTTATCGACGTGCTAACACGTATACAGAACTGAAGGTCATAATAGCGAAATTCGACTAAAGTATTTCTTACGCCTCTTTTATCTATAATACACGGAAAGTTGAGCTTGGCCTAAGGACATAATTTAAAATTTTGCCCTTATGATCCCCTTTAATTTTTTATAATCTATTAAGTTTTTAATATATTTTTAGGAGCCCCTCCTAAACGCTTCTTAACCGAGTGGAACGGAATTGAATTGAATTGAAGAAGCAAAAAATTCGAAAATTTATTCATTCATTATCCGGTACATTATTTATTACAAGAAGTGAACGATATTATTATTAAATCAATCCTTCTTCTTTCATACACTCGTCTTTAACTTCCATACCGAGACTCTGCAAATTTTCACTCATTACGTCCAAAAATGTATTAATTTCAAGTATTTTGGCTCGATTTCTTTTCAATTCATCGCTAGAGAAGGTGCATAAAAAATTATAGAAAAAATTGCTAGGTTAGTCAACGTATAACGTAAAGATCAACAACTCAAGGGGGAGGTGCAAAAACAAAAGAATATTTTTAGTAGTAATTTTCGTACGATATTTCTCAAAACCGTATGCCGTTTTAAAAATTTGTTTACGAGTCCCGCTGCATTTATTATTTTCAAAATATTATTTATTAAACACTGCTACCGTTTATACTAAGCGTGGGCTTGGAAACGTCACCTATCAATTCTTGCCTTTCTTGGAGGGACGCGAAGGATGAGTTGATTGCGAAAGCTTAAGGACACTTTCGCTTTACCACTAGGTTAACCTACGAGATTTTATATCAACCTTAGAGTCGAAATTTGCAAAAAATAATTTTTTTTTTGTTTTCTTAGTCCCGCGAATTATTGACCAATATATTATTATATGCTTAGAGCTGTCTACGTACTCGTTTAGTTTATCGATCATGTTATCAACAAATTCTTTGCTGCGATTCATTAAACGATCTTCACGTTCATCAATTCGCTGCGTCTGAATATCTTTCATGCCGGCGATTAAGTTACCGATGGCTTCACGGTCTTCCATGCATATTCTAAGCGGTGGTGGAACATCTTCGAAATCTTGCAGGGCTAATTTAGTGCCAATGTAGCGTGAAACTATTTCGTACAAATTCTCCGAAAAATGTATGGCTAGATCACGAAGTTGGCCAAAAAATGTTTGGGCCTGTTCAATAAATTTGCCAATCATTTCTTGCATTCTACGTTGGAAATTAATTGTGGTCTCCTAAAATGTGAACAGTCATTAAAAATGGTGATAACTTAAGCATACAAAATTTATTACTTCGGTTGTCTCGTGCAAGTGTAACTCTTGGCTCATTAATTGCTGCCAGACATTATTAACCATATTATCGAAATCAAACGTGATTTTGTCTAATTTATCGCTAAACATTTGACTCTCTTCGGTCTCCTCTTCCTCGCCACGCATGATACGTGTCTCTATCCATTTATGAATAGAGCCGGCTTGCTCAAACGCTTTCTCTTTGTATTGTATGAATTCTTCAAGAATTGCCTGACCCATTTGTTGCACTTCTAAATGCCCCTCCTCTAAATTAGTCATAAACTCGTCTATTTCCATTTGACGTTCTTCGAATTTTTCCAGACCCAATTTGTAGATTTCTTGAGTGATCGCAAACATGTCCTTACCATATTCTTCGGCCAAGTCTTCAGCAGCCCCGCCAACCATCATTAAAATGTGGGCATCGTCGTCTCCTTTCCACAGCGTCTCGAAAAGTTGATTCTCATTTAAATGTTCTACGAAACTGGAAGATAGGCGTTCCGCATCACGTTCCATTTTAGCTCTTTGAGCCCGATTCAATATTTCCATTTCTTCATTTGTTTCAATTTCACGCAACTCCCGTCTTCACATTTTTGTTGTTGTTGTTTTAACAAACTTTAAATTATTAATTGCCGTTTTGATACAAAAACTTGTTGGACTTACGCAAAAGTTTCCTTTGCTTTTAAGCGGTCTTCTTCTTTAATGGATATATACTCATAGTACTGGACATTAGGTAAAACGGCGGCCACATATTCGGATAAATTGAAATCAAGTCTTTCACTTAAGGGATTTCCTTCGAGATTGAGAACTTTTAGATGCGGTAAAAAGCGAAAACGTTCGATCTGCAAACGATCTTAACTTTTAACTATAATTGGCCGATTTAATTGATTACATACCCCGTCTGGACTATGTATCTGATTGTTGCCAATACTTAGAATAATCAATTTTTCTTGGCTCTCTAAATTTTCAATTTCTGTTATTAAATTGTTGAATAGTGATAAGACTTCCAAGTGAACCAGCTTTTCTAAATTTTGAATTTTCTCTATATAATTAAAACTTAAATCCAATTCTTTGAGATTCGTTAACATCTCAATATTTTCAATTATCTCAATTTTATTACAGCTCAGAACCAATTTAGTCAAGTTAGGCAGTATCCATAAATGATCAATGCGTAGTATATCTAAATATATCGATAAATATAAAAAACAGAAATGTTTAAGATTTGCATAGGAATAGGGTAAGGGGTAGAGAGACAGACGGACAGACAGACAGAGAGAGAGAAAGAAAGAGAGAAAGAAAGAGAGAAAGAGAGACAGAGAGAGAGAGAGAGAGACAGACAGACAGAGAGAGAGACAGAGACAGAGAGAGAGAGACAGACAGACAGACAGTTAGAGAGAGAGGGAGGGGGAGAGAGAGAGAGAGAGAGAGGGAGAGTCTTACTTTTGAAATCCATACGTATAGAAGTAATGCGATCATAAACGATGGGCTCAATTTGATGTAAACGCGCCGCTTCACCCTTATAAAAGTCCTCTAGATACGCCTTCTCAATCATCTGTTTGCTGATAATGCCCGGCTCAATTTCCGGATAAATGACCTCATCCAAGGATTTTACATTTTGGGCATTATGCTCATCGTCTTTATCAGTAATCATCGCAAATCGCTAAAGATCTGAAATTTTTGAAAAAGTTTTACTTTTCCGCAAATGCAAAGAAAGGAGAAATCATTGCTTCCGAAGATTGATGGCCGTTGCTAACGAATCAATGGAAATGTTCAGAGTGCCAGAAAACTTTCAATTCGCGAAAGGCCTGACCAATAATAGTTTTTTTTAAGATTTCAATTAATATTTCAGCTCAATACATAAGAAATGCAAGAAAACCAAAGTTGGTCTCATATATATTCCCCACTATCCGTTCAGTATCATTTTCGGATTCGTCTTTTCGTCTGTGTGATGTTAGGTTTTGTGTTCGTATTTTGGATGTACTTTAACGAAATTTAGTACAGCGATGTGTTTTCAGAATAGCTTTTCCCCATCGATCTGTTTGTTTATACACATGTCTCCGATAAGACTTCTTTTCGTTTTACTTCAATATTCAATTTTTTATACGTAATCACTATAATGCATAAAGAATAAGTAATTTTTTAAATAAAACAATTTGCCTATTTTTAAGACTTCTTTCCGTATTTTAAGCATATAATGTCTTTAGACTTCAAAAAGCGGGCAATTTTTTACAGTTAACACACAAAACAGATAAAGAATAAATAGTTCTCTTGGACAATGCAATTGAAGCGAATCTTTACTACTTGTTCCTCTTGGGACCATTACGAAACCGTTTTGACAAAGTTTTTCATTTTCACTGACCTACAATTTTTGCTTTCCTTGGAACCATCGCGCTGTCTTAGTTTATCCTCGTACAAATTGCGTCGGTTGATTCAACGCTAAGTCACTATTTATTTATTACCTTTTCGATGAAGCTCAGTGTAAGCTTACACTAACTTTTCCTATACTATGCGTATTTGAGAGAAGGTTTATTTTATTTATTTCTCAATCTTCCAATGAGGCTCACTATAAGGGTAGGGCTTGTCAGGATCTCTTAAAGATTTGCTGCGTTTTGCATTCTTAACTATTTGTACTTGAGGCAAGATTTATTTTATTCAATGAGGCTCACTAGTGGATAGTATTGCATGACGGTAATAAATTTGGAGCATGGAGGGTAAAGTGTCCCTTTTTATGACAAAATGTTTTCATGCTCTCTGATCAGTAATGAGAATAAATGAAGAATAAATTTTCGGTTCCTCTTATGCAAGGCTTTTGTAAAATTCGAAAGCCCAGCTCGCACACGATATTTCATAGTCAGCCTTGTTCGACTACAATGCTTTCTACAATGAGTCTAAAGGATGTTCCATTAAATAAAAACAAAAAATTGAAATTAATTTCGATTAATTTATATTATAAAGCATTTGAAATCTATTAAAAATTGAATCTCCGAAATACTTTCGCAATGATATGCTTACGACTTGTCAATTAATGATATGATGTGAAGAATTATTTTGACCGTAATGGCTAACTTTTTACGTTGCTATAGTGATAACTTGAATTTAATACACAAAGGCAGGCAGGCAGGCAGGCAAGCAGGCAGGCAGGCAATTGCAGAGCCTATCTAGCAAAATATTTTTTTTGCAGAACTTTACAAAAGTGATTTTGTTTGTTGTCTTCCTGCAAAAACTTTTAACCTTTTGGTGAACTAAGCGCACGCATATAAATGAATTTTAGTTGTAAACCGCATGAAAAAGCTAAGAAGTTCTGTTTCGTTTAAGAAGTGCGTTGAATGTAAGCCAAGTGTCGAAAGAAACTAATTTTTCATCAAAAACGATTTCGTCAAATGTCTGATATTCATTAGGTACGTACATCTAAAAGCAATTGTGGTGTCGCGAACAGGTGCGATATTTATATTTTGTATTTGTGTGTGTGTGTGTGTGTGTGTGTGTGTGTGTACACTTAAACGCTTCTATAAAGATGTAGGGTAGGTTAGCGTTGATAGCGGTATCGTTGTGAGGCAATTACTTTGAAAAGTTTGACGGTTTGATTTCCGATTAAAATTTTGGAAATCGTTTGATGCGTATTTTTCGTTTTCTTGTTCGTTCTTTTTATTTTTGTTTTTTTTTTTTTTTTCTTTTGCTTACCTTAATTAGTTAGTGTATGTTTATCCTTTTGAAAATATTCGCTTGTTTTCGCTGGCCGTCGTCTTCGATTACTACTTGGCAACGTATATTGTAGTGTTATTAATGAATTCGGTTGTTGTGGTGTCAGCTTTTGTTTTAAGGAGAAAAAAAAATTTGAAATTGTCAAGAAATTCAGAAAAAGAAAATCTACAAAAAAAAAAAAACAAAAAAACAAATAAAAAGAAATCTTGTCATTTGAATAAGAAAGAAAATATATATATATTTTTTATATATAAATTTAAAAATTCAATGTTGGTAACGTTGTTAGTTGAATTCATTTTGTAGCAAGCAATGAAAATAAACATAATTCGAATAATAATTAATCGTAGTTTAATTCAATTTAATCGATAATGCAAATAAGCAAACGAACCTTGAACGAAAGCGAGTAAAAGTACAAACATTTGCTACATATTTACATATTCGGTGATTGGTATTAATTCTCTTACTCTTATTGTGACTTCAAATCAGCAAGAAAAAGGTGTAAGTTTTGCTTCTTGCTGTGCATGTATTTGAAAATGCCGTGAATTGAAAATTTTTAAATGAATTTATACGCAAGGGATATATGATATACATACAAAGCTCTTTGACAGTCATTTTTATTAAGAAATTCTTTGAAATAATTATTTCTTCTGTCGTTACTTTCAGTTGAACCTAACCTAAGTAGTTTTAATATATAATTTGTCTTCTGAATAAATATAAGGCTTTTATGATATATGAGAAGTGATTGCCTTCGCATTGAAGGTAATCTTTCCGACTCGTTTTGTTATGGGCCGCATTGAGATCATTGCCAAAATATATACACAGGCCACAAATGAATGCGAATATAACGAAATTTAAAACCTCATCTTAATCATGTTGTGGTAAAGTTTTTCATTAAACACACTCTTCCACTGAACTCAAATATCTTATCCCTGTTTTCCTTCAAATTAAATTTTTTGATTCGATGCAAGATCATCAGTCATTGATTTTCCGATGAGGTTTATTGTGAGCCTGTACTAACTGCTTCTGTACTGTTCACATTTGAGTCAAGACTTATTTTACTTATTCTTCAGATTTCCAATGAGGCTAAGGATTTCTTAATTTTATATTCGAGGTAAAGTCAATGCTCCTACGCTGTCTGTATATGACACAAGATTTCATTTAAATATTTGTGAGTCTAACAGTGAGGCTTACTATGAGACGGTACTTGTCAGGATATCTTACGGTTTATCAGTGTTTTGTACACTCGACGGGGTTAGTGTTTGCCAAACTTTCCTGAAAGTTTATTATAACGTTACGCTTGTCATGATTTCTCGTCCTTTTTGAATCTTTTATATTCAAAGCAATATCGCTCGCTATATGATCGAAGGATCTTTCATAATTTCTTTCGCCAAACTTCCCTGAAAGTCCACTATTACGTCACGCTTCTCATGATCTCTCGTCCCTTTTGTATCTTTCATATTCAAAGCAAGTTCGTTCGCTATATGATCGAAGGTCACTATAAAGCTGCATCACCGATATCTCAAGAGTTTTTCAATCTCACGGCAAAGCTAAAGTTATGAGGATCTTTCAAAGTTTCTTTCGCCAAACTTCCCTGAAAGTCCACTATTACGTCACGCTTGTCATGATCTCTCGTTCCTTTTGTATCTTTTATATTCAAAGCAATATCGCTCGCTATATGATCGAAGGTCACTATAAAGCTGCATCACCGATATCTCAAGAGTTTTTCAATCTCACGGCAAATGTAAAGTTATGAGGATCTTTCAAAGTTTCTTTCGCCAAACTTCCCTGAAAGTCCACTATTACGTCACGCTTCTCATGATCTCTCGTCCCTTTTGTATCTTTCATATTCAAAGCAAGTTCGTTCGCTATATGATCGAAGGTCACTATAAAGCTGCATCAGTTTACCACCGATATCTCAAGAGTTTTTCAATCTCACGGCAAAGCTAAAGTTATGAGGATCTTTCAAAGTTTCTTTCG
>KK502681.1:3257-14885 GCA_000688735.1 Glossina austeni
GCGAAACAATCAGAAGAAAACAAAATAACAAAAAAAAAAATAATAATGCAAAATAAGTGCAAAAGATTAACAAAAGAGTAAAATTTATGCTCATGTGAGTGAAAAGTGTTTGCGAAAATTCTATAATAACATAAAACATATTACTAACGCTCAAGTGCTGTAAAATGCGACAAAGATTTTCTTCAAAAAAATGCAAAAAATTTAATACAAAATTATTTTTACAATTCTTTTCATTATTTACGTTAAGACAACAACAACAAAAAACGATAACAAAGCACATGAGGGCTTTAAGAAATTTATACAAATACTTCATATGTGATCCTTTCTGCCTTTCTTTCTTTCTTTCTTTTTTTCTTTCTTTAATTCTTTCTTCTATGCCGTACATGCTGGGGTTTTAGCATTCATTACTATGCCCTGAATGATGTATGCATGCAGCCATCGTCAACTTTTATTTGCTCTTTAATTGCTGTTGACATTTGATCGTAAAGAATGCATCTGTTTTTTTTTGCCTTTTCGATGATAATTTCTTTTACTTATTATGCTTCTCAAAAACACAATAAATATCAACTAAACGGGTAAGATTTTTGCATTGATTTTTGGGGTTATTTTTATTCCTTTTCATTTATTTATATACATGAAGAAAAAGAAAACATTTGCTTACATTTACATATGTTTGTATACAGTACTTTTTATTTAACAGCGATGGGTTTAAACAATAATTTCAATTAACTAATTAACATAACATAACATATTCATAAGTAAGCGATTCGTTCAAATGCCTTTTGTAATTTTTTCTTATAGATGAGATGTGATATAGGAGCCGAAAGGTTGCTGCTAGGGCCAAAATCATAACTCATGTAGTAGTTAAGCATATTACGTGTCTTAGGATAAATTAAGCTAGAAAACATACTTGATTCGAACGATGAATTCGAGCTCGAACCAGAGTATTATTGATCGGCAACGCCAATCAGCATCACACAGTAAAGATCAACATGCGAGAGTTGTTCAGGTTCAGCGAGTAAGTGCTAACATTACTCTACCGAAGCATTTGCATCTGTGAATATTACAAACAAACAAAGCTCAAAACATCCTTAGAGGATATGTGCCGTAGCTTACTGAAGAACTAACGTCTATGAATTCCTAAACAAGATTATGTTGAAAGGCCCAAAAGAATCCTTGTTAAATATAGTGAATATTAATGGATTTGGACAAGAAAGTAGTTATGGTTGGATTTAATTATACGGGTAGCTTCGATGGAAAGTGCATGGTCGGGTAAGAAATGTAAGCTCTCCTGTGAGAATCCCTGAATTGACGGGGACCGAAACACCGGCCATCAGTTTTAGTCCTTACATTGCTTTATTAATAAAAATAACTCCACTTTGGAAAATTTGAAAGAAATTTGTTTAATTGCTTTTCTTTCTTCTTGTCAGGGCAAACTTTCCGTTTAAGAATTTCAAGCTGATGGGAATTGAAAATGATTTCAAGGCTCCCACTTATCTCGAACTAGGGAAAAAAACTGCCATTATTTGCTTGGTTCTGTAAGAATTCGGTTAATCGCTTCTTATGTTCCTTTTTACACCAAGTACTTCTTTTAGTCAGTTAACTGTGTCGACCTCTTTAGCGATATATAAGTAGTATAACCGTGACACCCAGATTAGGTTGCAATGAAACGTCAAAAATGTTTTTTAAAACATTCCATTATAAGGCACAAAATTTCGTGCGTCAAATCCGACAAGGACGGATGGACGGATTATGAGGCATATGTTCGTCATAGTGGTTAAGAATTTCTGAGCGGAGGCTGAGAGAAAATAATGCTTGATTACGAAAAACCAAAAAATTCTATTGCTTCTTTTCCCGTATAAAAGTCGTTTGTAAACCAAGAAATTCGTTTCACTATTTCTCTTCTTCTTTCTTTCTTTGCGTAAAAAGTAATTGTTTCAAGATTTTCGTGATTGTTTTCATAGAGCTTCTAGCTGAGGGTATTTAAATTTATTTAAGAAGAAGAAAAGAAAAAATTCTCTCCACAGCTTTTTAAGAGGAGGAAGAAAAGAATTCGCTTAACTATGCTCTACAACACTTGTAAAGCGAAGGCATAGCAACTTTGGACGGATGAATGCAATACTAAAGAGGACTGGGCTGGTGGAGAAAAGGTTTTCTACTGATCCACTCCGAGTCACTTTGCGAACTGATCTAAACTTGTCCGTCAGTCAGTTCGTCTTATGTTCAACCTACAGGCCGCGATTTTCTAAACTGAGTGCACTGATATGTTTTGATCTGAGGAAGGAACGCTACTAAGAATGGTTTGGTTTGGACAACTTTTTCGACCACCTCTCACGTGGCGACTTATTCTGGAAAGTCGTCTACCTATAACTACATTATTATTAGCTGTAGTAGGAGTATTCAATGGCGGGCCGTGACCCAGTGAAGTGCTGTTACTTATTCTAATTTATACTAAAGTTTTCTTTTAAGAGCTTCTACGCTCCTAATTAATTCACTCTTTATTAAAAAAAAAAAAAGTTTCTCTTATTTATTTGTTAGCTCGATCAACTCCCCTTTATATGTATAATCATCCGCAAAATTCGAAAATTAGTATTCGGAGCGTCTAACCTTGTCTAACCTAAATCTTGAATTTTATTCAATCTTTTTTAAGAAATAGAGCCGATAATTTCAGTTGCTAGCATTCATCTCAGTACCTTAATCCCACAATTTAGTTCTTTCGTAATAATAATCCGCCTGAGCCTTCGAGTAGGCAAAGGATCGCGAGTAACAATTCAACGGTCGCGGGTTCAAATCTCGATTGCGGCAGAAGTTTCTACACAGGCAAGCATATGAAATGAAGAACCGAATAATCTGCCTGAGCGGTCGAGCAAGCGAAGTATCCCGGCTAGCAACTTAACGGTAGCGAGTTCAAATCTCGATTGCGGTAGAGTTTTCAATAAAGCCGATAGCTTTAGAGGGCTGTAGTGCTTTAAGAGTTCCGTCTTAGAATTTATTTCTTCAACTAAATTAACTACAATAACAATAATAATAAAAATAATACCAATGAAGACTTATGAGTAAGCGATTTCAGTAGTTGCTGCTCTTGCTTTACTTTTCCTTAGAATTTGGAGGTAAGTGATGGTTCTGAAGATAATCGGTAGAGGCGTCTTACGAAAGCCATTGGCGTAAGTTGAAATGGGAGTTAGTTGCAAAAAGGCTGATGTACGACTAAGCAATTTATTGAATTTGCTGCTAAAGTCTTTAAAAGTCCTTGGACTAGGTAAAGTTGCCTAGGTAATAGGTGCTTATTCGACTGTATTATTAAATAATTTTTTTTTTTTTTTATGTTGTTTAGAAAACTCGCTTAAATGTAACCTATTCGATTGAGTGACTTCTTCTCTATAGCACTTCTTAGTAAGACATTTTCTTTCCTTAACTCATATTGATAGAGTAATGCTAGGAGCCGGAGCAACTAATGCATAGCCCATGTTATCTTTTAATTTTCATATAAAAGTTCAACAAATCATTAACTGTTTGGTTTTTTGTAACAAACCTCCTAAGCGTGACTTTTCTTTTACTTAAAAGTCTGTGCTATGGAAAAATAAGATAAAATCCTTTGTTTGTTTTCTTGTCTTAGTTTTTTTTTGTAAAAATTTTTCATGAAACAATTATTTAGCAAATCAGTTAAAGTGCAAGATTTTCATTTAAATAAAATGTACTGTTTATTGCATTTTCGATTAACGGGGTTAGCATATAAGATTTGTAAAGGATTTGCTTTGAAATCATAGACAGCTGAATATATATCAAAGTCTTGATGATTTGAAAAGAAGTTAAAGGTGTCACTGCGGTTAAGAATTAAACCAATATTTAAAATGATAATATCAACGAATCGATTGAATAAATGAAAAGGTGAAATATAAAGGTGTTAAGAATCTTTGCTTATTAAGCTGTCAGTTAAGACTTGGGAGTGATATTAACCAACGCAAGAGAGCTTTTTACTTTGTCGCGACATAATTCCAATAACGAAGCATATTTCTTTTGATTATCCTTAATTTTTCATATTCGTCTTGCGATTTTTTAATAAAATATATAATTTTTAAATAAAAATATAATTATTTAATAAAATTTGTTTTTAATTAATATTAAGCTCAGATTTGATTCTTGCTTTATGGCGCTCTTTATTATAACATTATTAAACATTCTTTACTTTCGATTTTTATTTTAAAATCAGTTTTCATTTTGCTTTTTCCATAATATATGTAACTCACAAAAGGAAGCTTCAGAGACCCTACAAGGTACATATATATTCTTGATCCGAATTGATTAAATCATGTCTGTCCGTCCGTGTGGAGCATGTTGTTGGCACTCTCTTGCTCGAAAAAATGAACATATTTACTTAAAATTTGATCGAAACGTTGGAAATTTTCGCACACATGTTGGTATCGAAAATGGGACAAATTGGTTGGAGTAGAAGCCTGCAGTGTAGCGTAAACTGAACGCAACTTCGTTTTTTTACCAAAAATTTTTGGATTTTTGCTCGTTATTCGGAAATTGTTAAAGTTAGAAAAGTGAAATTTTCCACACTTACTCAACGAGACACTCTACCCCTTACGTGCAAAAATGGGAATGAAACGCCACGCCCACACAATGTTATGAGTAATTAAATTCTGTTCTTTTCATTTTTTTGAGATTTTATTCTTATTTATCGTAAGGTAAACAAGACAGAATTTCCTCTATTCGTATAATACGGTGACGAACGGCAGGACGTAGGGAAAGAGGTGAGGAAAGAGGAAGAGATAGAGGGGTAAGTGCAGTCCAGTTAGTATGCGCCTAATCGTTGAGTTATGTCCTCACCGACCCAGCATTCACTATAATTGCAATCGAAGTAAACTTTACCGCATCCAGATTTGGACACGCAACCATTGATTTGGTCGTCGCGATTCTTACCTACCCGGCTACCCACGCGGCCTGCATTATAGAGTTAGCTTTTGAACCACTACATCCCATTAAATTTACCGCCTTCTCTTAGGTAGAATTGATTTTACTTAGGGCAGCTGCTAGTCTTAATTGTTTGAGCGACTCTATCGTATTTTTCACATTTTGAATTTTTACTCTCATTGCTAAGCAAGAATTTGGATTATATCGTCTTTGTGGCTCTTTCTGGGCAGTGTAATTTTGTAACTGTGAGATATTCACCCAAAAGTTTTGTCCACAAAAATGCCCTTCAAAACTGGAGGACTTGTTGATATTGATAGCTGCTCGGGTACTCTTGTCTAATAAGGTATTTAGTGGAAGCTTTATGTACTCAAATCAAGGCGATTTGATGTAAGACTAAGAAGTCTTTTTGATGAAGAAACTCTTTGCTGCACTCAGATTAAAATAATTAAAGAAAAATGTCCTGGCTTTTCCTTACTAAACTTTATGTAAAGATGACAGTCGAGATAATAATTAACTAATCCGCAGTAATAAGCAGTTTATGGGCCATAGAAAAGATACTTTCTTCTAACGGTCTAAAACCTCAATCCTATAAATTTTCTTCTCAGAAAGCTTCGCAGCCGAGCAGAAGAGCTCTTCTAAGTGAAATAATTAAGTATTTCTTAACCTGAGATTCTCTTTATGCTTTAATTCTGTACAGATGTCCCTTTTGGGCAGTTTTCACATCGTAAACTTGAGGAAAGGAATGAAAATTCTAATCCTCAATAAGTTTAAGATTAGTAAAGACTTCAGTAAAAGCAACGCGTATTGCTAATAAAAATTTTAAAATTTCGCCACAAGGACTCCTGGGACTTTCGTTCCAACAGTCTTCGGAATCTATTATGGCTTTTTTTTTTTAAATCATTTTACAAAACTTCCTTACACTCTCCTTTATATAAAACAATCTTCTTTCTTCTTCTTTTATGCTTCTTCAAGTTATAACTTATAAGATGAAACTTTTCTTATAAGCCAATAGCAAACGTACTACAATAAGAAACCAATCAGAATACAGTAGTCTCTCTGTACGTGGCGTAAACAATTCTAAGTGTGTTTAAGAAATACATATAGAACCAGTTTCTCGTAAGAAAATGAGGAGAACTGGTTTTACATTTATATAAGAAAACTCATACTCTCTCCGTTACCCATACTATTATCATTATAAACTAAAGTGTTGCTCACTAATACCAACCTTCTTATAGAAATTTTGAAAAACTTCTCAACTAAATTCGCCGTACGTTGTATGGTATTGTGTACAAGATGAAGAAGCAAAAACAAAAAAAAAAAAAAATTTTATAATAATTGTACTCAAAGAAGAGAGACGACGACTAACGTTATTCAAAAATAACAAAAGGAAAGGAAGAAAACTCTCAAGAAAACTAACACAACACACTTATCCACATAACCTATACAAAGAAATGCAAAAAAAAAAAAAATTGTATTTTGAAAATGATGTCTTAAGGTTCGTGCGAGAAGAACCTTAGAGTTTAGGAAATAGTTGCGTTCTAGAAGTCTTTACGAGTACACCATAGACGGCAGAAATTCACTTAAGGAAAGCAGTTGACGCGTACAAGGTGTTATGTTCATAACATTTCTTAGATAAATATTTGCTTAAGAAACCGCACTGTAAACGGTGCTCATGGATAATGTGTGAACACACAACAACAGCAACAACAACCAGAATAACGGTTGTATTACAACCACAAGGAGTAATATCTCACACGTTCAAGTGCTACTTGGGGATTTTTAGATTTAGTATGTGTTTAAGCATAGCTAACGTTTAACGTGTCGCTTTCTTATATGTAACTCTCTGGCGGGGGTAAGTAGTAAGCAGTTAAGTGGTTTCGCTTAACACGTAAATGGTGTTCATGATAATGATGGCATCTCGTTAATGTATTAAAAAAAGAATCTTTTTTTTTTTGTTTTTGTTTTTTTTTTTGTTTTTACTATAATTCACAGATGTTCCCTTTTGCTGCTATTTATGACTTGGTTGACTTGTTATCATCATCTTTATCACTTGTTGTTTGTTTATATACATTATGTCTTATAGACAAGTGGGCGTTTTATTTGATGTCTGTTTACTTGCTTACACTTGCTTGTGCTTGCGATTTGTAAGGCGTTTAAAATGTATGTTAATTGTTATTTAATTATGTATCCAGGGATTATATGCGAATGGCAAAGCAATTAATGGGTGTACACTTTAAAGATGTTCATTTTAATCGTTTGCGGTTTGAAAGAATGATTTAAGGAAACTGAGATTATTTCCTTAATAATATCTAAGGAGAAAATAATTTTGAATTTTGAAATCGTGTTAAAGTAAAGGAGAGAGAGAGAGAGAGAACGATTGCTTTAACAACTTGCTAAGATTGGATGAGTTGTATATAAAAATTGATTGAGATCTTCGAAAATGTGATTCATACACGTTACGTGCTTATACTCTGGTCTAATAAGATGGCTTTGATCTTAACTACTTTCTTTTCTTCAAGGAATTGCTCTAAATTCTTAAGGAGTATAAATTTATAGAAGAAGCTTGCATCTAATAAAGACATGGCTTGTAGACCTGCACCCATTACATAGTTGGGGCCTATTACAGCATCAGGTTTCTTAAGTTATTCTTTTAGAATCTTTTAGAACAGTTTGTTGCTTTGATTTGTAAGTTCTTTGCAAATCGAAATTATTTTGATCAACAATCGTCAAACTGTGAGACCGGAAAAATTTTTTTTTTAATTACCTAACCGTTATGCTTTGGTATGTCCATTCTTAGCGTTATAATTGCTCTATAATGTTTGCAAAGTATACATGCTTGGAAACAAACTAATAACATTACCTTTAACACCAGGCTTTTATAAAGAGTTAACCGCATTTTCGGAGAATGGTAGCGTTTAATAACCAGATTTTAGGGACGGCACTTACAAAAGCAAGTACTTAATATAATGTTTTCTTATAAAATTTACAATAGTATTTCATACGAATTTTGATGAAAAGTAAAGCATATTTTCGGACATTGAAAGCATATAATAGAATGCATCACACAATAAATAAATGTAGAGAATGTTTATTATAGCGTTTTTTTTTATGAAACGTAAATCACAATTTCGAATAATTTTTGTTTAAAAGCAAGCCATATTTTCGGACGTTGAAAATATTTAACAGTATACATAAGGCAACAATCGAATTTGGGGAATATTAATAGAACGTTTTCTTAAAAAAATATAAAGCAGTATTTCAGACGATTTTTGATGAAAAGTAAACCATATTTCCGGACGTTTGAAAGCATTTGGCCGTATTTGTACAAGCTACAAATCATAATTACACACATTGCCTTTTGTAGGGAAAACCCTTAGCCAATTTAGGTAATTTTGAAAGTTGAAACAAAACTTTGGTTTTACTTAAAGTTTTGAAGGAAAACGTTGAATACTTAAGATCATAATAGCTGATGTTTAGTTTTAATGCAGAAAAATGGCAAGAGTGGCCAGACATGCCTGGTAATTGAATGTAACGCCATAAAAATATAAAAAAGTATTGAACTAAAGCTTGGTTCTCTTGAACGATTAACTAAGACGGCTGCGCTAATTTCAACAGACGGGGAGATAGTCGGACGAGATTAATTGGAATCCATTTTTTTTTTTTTTTTACTTTAATCTTTATCAGGTCTACGATGCAAGTCGAAATGCATTGAAAGTATTTGAAAAATGTGCTACGCATTCTTCGATGGCTTTTAAGGATTATGAAAGACACGATCTTTTTATCGATTAACAGATAATGACAGCATACGTATTTTAGCGTCATAGAGGTAAATGACAATACTTGACAAATTGAAAACTTTATGACAATACGTTTTTTTAATAGCCTACATCATTTCTGTTAAAAAGGTATGTTAAGCTTGTTTGTCTATAGGCAACACGATATGCATCCTCCTTTTCTTATACCAATCGATTGAGAAAATTATTCTGTTTGCTTATTAAGCCTGTCTAATCTCGTGTAAGGTTATCTAAGCTTGTCTGTACGTTTGTTCGTCTGTCTGTCCGTCTGTCTTGTTTTCTTGCGTTCAATTTACAAGTGGTAATTTTTGAAATATTTTGATGAAATCCAGTACACCCGCATATTTTGACTCAAGGACGAACGGATCGGAGCGGATTTTCAACCGCTTGCCATATAAAGTTTTATTTCGAAAGGTTTTGAAAGATTGTATGAATAACTGCATCAAACAAAGTGGTGTAGATTTTTTAATGGCGGGCGGTGTGTCATCAATTGTTCAGCTTTACAACGACAATATAAATCGGTCCTCAAGTAAGCATCCAGTAAATAGCGGAGATAGTATTTAGTAAAAATACATATATTAATAATAATGTAAGCGATTATAGTTGCATTCTTTAAGTGGCGATTGTCTGATTTGAACTGAAGGGTGGACCGTAGCGCTGTAGAAAACGATTATTAGGTACCGTATCTTATAATTAACTTAAGATTTTAAAACATTTAACAGCCATTTGGCGGAAAAGCGTCCCTGCCCCAAAGTCTTTTCACACTTAACTATAACATTTAGCGAGCTGCTGTAGCGGTAATACGTCATTTAACTACTTTGTGTTTTTAATATTGTAGACATAAGATACAATAGCTTCACAATCTCAATACATTTAGATTTAAAAAGAATCCTTTGGAATAATATGGAATAATGGAACTGTCACCTAACAAATCGCCAGCAGCTGAAGTTTATGAAAATCGTTTACAAATGATAACATAAATGAAAGGATTTTTCTAAGTAAGTATTACGTACTTAATGTTCGGCAACATATTTAAATTACTTTAGGAAATGGGTTTTCCCAAAGTTGTCACCGAAATCTTTTCTTGGATGCTAATTATTATAAGGTATTAAGCAATGTTTTGTCTTTTCTTCTTTTGAACCAAAAAAAAAAAAAGCAATAAATTATGGGTTTTAATTCCTTGCACCCTATATGATGAAGGTATATTAAATTTGTCAGGTTGTATGCAACATATGCAAGGATTTGATATAAAGCCACCTAGTATTACACCAATTTTTTTTCCTCATCAGCAGAGGAACATTTTGTCAAAGCGCTTGCAATGATCAGAACGAAGTCTCCTAGGGCACACAAAATATACATACATATCATGGAAGCTGCGTCCACTTGGGCAGGAAATATTTTACACGAAAATTAAAAGTGGTTCAAAGGCTTTGTACGCTCAAAATTATATTAGACTACTCCTCTGTCTCGTTAACGTCAACTGTAGGAGTCCTGGCAATCATCGAGCTATCGAGCAGGTCAATATCTACAAGGCGAAGAAGTAAACGAGGGCAATGGTAAAAGGCAATACCGGAACCCGTAAAGTTAAAATACCAATCCGATAGCGTATGTTAACGGAATGATAACCATGAAGGGAATACGACACAAAAGGAAGTTAGACTTATAAGTGAGTGAGAAGTTATACCTTCAAACCAAATCTTCAACACTGAGTGGATTAAATTTTTTCGCAACGCAAACTTTGACTAGTCACGGAAATTTCTCGAGTTATTTCTGCCGCTTCTGCCTACGAGCAGGTAACGGATGTGCGAAGGTATGAACGACAACGCGCGGCCCACTTTTTTCATTTTCCGAGTGGAGCACATTTGAAGAACGTGCTTTCCAGATCTCTGGAAGTGGAAATCACACCAGATAGCCTGCCAGCGGTTATGTTGATGGACGAGGAGAGATGGAAGAAGCGCGCCTACCTACACGATGGCGACATCCGAACCCCTAACCCCATGTGGGGAAAGTAGGATGACATAGTGAGGACCGGCAGTTCGCAAGGACCTACCTCGAGACTCTGCGAAAGGTTTTTATCCCAGCATAGGGGAAAGTAGGATGATAAAGTGAAAATCAACAGTTCGCAAGGACCTACCTAGAGACTCTGGGAAAGGTTTTTATCCCAGTATAGGGGAAGGTAGGATGATAAAGTGAAAATCAACAGTTCGTAAGGATCTACCTCGAGACCGTGAGAGAGGTCTATATTCCAGTGCAGGGCGACTAGTTGACAGTGCGCGGCCATTACATCAAAAAAAAAAACAAAATCTGGTATAGTATGGTGTAGCATATATAGCCAGGACCCTATTCCATACACAGTGTTTCATCAAAAAGTTACCCTTCTTAGGTATTCTTTCTTAGAAAGTTCTATCTTAGATCTTTAAAAACTCGGTTTAATGCCATTAAAGGCCGGATTTTTCTATGGAAGACTGCATATGGGAAAGGGTTCTGACTATATATACGTATAAGAAGTAGAATAAGACTTTGGACAAGGCAATTAAATTGGCTAATTTTGGATTAGACCAGCTTGCGCTTTGGACCCGGTTTACGTGGATTTAAGTCATCACTTTTTATGACACAAATAGATGAATTGACATTGTATTGTCGTATATTACTGAAGGGTATTTGGTAGAGTAACTATGTCCGATTATAACGTTTTAAGTTGTTTTGAAATTATTTAAATTCGGAATTTTTTTTATTAAATTTTTGAAAGAAAAACTGGTTTAACCTAATTCGGGATAACAAATAATAGAAAAAAAAAAAAAAAGAAGAGAAAGAGAAGAGAAAAGAAATTTAAATGCAATTGTTACGTACGTGTGTAAGCTATAGACATATCAAAACAAAAGGAATATGTATGGTAAACATACATCTGAACGCATGG
>KK502681.1:15490-27811 GCA_000688735.1 Glossina austeni
TATATATATATATGTATATATATATATATATATATATATATATATACGCAAATATACTCATAGAGCGTCATCAGTATAAGTATTGTATGAATGGCCGTAAGCGTATAAATGTTAATGCCTTATACACAACACCCAGTCAGTAAGCAAGTAAACCGTGTACACCTATCTATACATATATATATATATATATATATTTATATAGATATAAACATATAGATACGTATATATATATATATATATATATATATATACATAAAGATCTATATATGTATAATATATAGGTATCAAGTCCGATGTTTCCTTTAACCTCAGAGAAATCAACGGCGTTGTTAACGTCATTGTTGTCGTCATCATCAACATCAAAATTACTATTACGAATGGAATAATTCAATTGCACAGCTGCCTCTTTCTCTTTACGTTTTACGATAGAATATATATATATATATATATATTTCTATCCTACCCCTATACCCCAGCTATAAAGCATATAGTCTTCGTATGTCCTTAAAAACAAAATACGTTTCATTCCATAACAGTCAGTTAACGTCATACATGAAGAATTTCGTTACCTTTTGTTGTTCTTAAACTGGTAGGAATACCAAAAAAAAAAAAAAAGAAAAAAAAAAAACAGAACACAAAGAAATAACAGCAACAACAACAATAACAACCTTTAGGACCAACGTAGACGACAAACTGCAGCTTAATATTATAGTAAAATAGAAATAACAAGAACAATAACAAAAGAATTTCGCAAATGTCACACATTTGTGGCAAATGTTTGTTAAATGAAAGGAAGAAAGAAAGACAGAAAGAAAGCACGAAAGGAAAGCACGAGAAAGATAGGGAAGGCATTAAAAAACGAATGGCTGAGAATCAATGCAAATTGTTTTTTAAGACTTCAAATAAATCCAAGGACGCAACACAAATGACCCATTTAATGTGTTTGCGTGTGTGTGTGTGTGTGTGTGTGCATATGTTTGGCAACAAACTTTACATTCAATACTCCTCTTCTTGGGTGCATTTATTTAAAAAAAAAAAAAATGCATATTTTTTTTTTACCTTTTTTCAACTTTTAGCTTAAGCTCTCTAACCACGATTCACCCTTTTTATCTTTTTAGACTAGGATTTCATTAGAAAAACTTAAAAAAGAAAAAAAGGAAAAAACTTTTATGTCCCTTCTCTTATTTTTGTGTTATTTATTTATTTATTTATTTTTTTTTGTTAATCTAACTTAACAGCAGATGTGCGCTTCTTCAAGTCAGTCAATCAACTCAAAGTAAAATTATATATATATTAGTATGCGAAACGATCCTCAACGTCATCGTTATCGTCATTACCCTTAATATTAAGTATTGTTCAGTACAACATCTACGGTATTCACCTAAAGGATCATAAAGTAAAGACTCGTGCCGTACTATCAATTTTTCAACTTTTATTTGCAATTCTTTTTTTTTTTTTAGGGGTGGGTCTCAAGTCATATCAAAAGAAAAACTTTACCCTCCTTCCCAAAAGTATTTTACCATTTTTGTATTTTCATTATCGAGGGGTTGATTAGTAATAGCAGTAGTAGTTGTTGTAGTAGTTGTAGTTGTAGTTGTAGTAGTAATAGTAGTTGATTGTTGTTCGCTAGCTGCGTTGATCGGCAAAAATTTTTCAATTCTTATCTTCTTGCCTTTGGTACTTTTACTTATTACGAACCCTAAGTGAAAGATCTATCATCGTGTTAGCGCGCGTGAACGTTCAAGTTTTTCTTACCATCGGCAGATGTCCTTTTGTTTTCTATACTCCGGTTTGCTGCATAACAATTACTTATTCTCCTTTTTTGTTTTTTGTTTTTGTTTTTTCCTCTGGTATAGATTTTCAAAAGTAACTATTTTTGTATTATTCTTACTTGCAATCCTGCTGTGCCTTTATGAATTTGAATAGCGCAAAAAAAAAAAAAAAAAAAAAAAATTATAATACGCGTGCGTAGCAGGCTTGACAGAGAGAAGGTTTTTTAAAATAATTAAATGAATAAAATTGTAAAAGAAGAAGAAGAATAAGAGAAAGTATTTATTCCAGTTGATTGGATTTCATGTGATATTTAGTAGCTATCCCTGCTATATGGAAAAATAAATGCTGCACGCTTGCTAGGGAAAATTGAGATTTTTAACAAGGCCCCTTTACGAAGTCCGCTTGAATGTCTTTCTCATCTCTTGAGGGATTTCTTCATGAAAGCAATACAAACTATTTCCTGTTAAAGATTCGAAGTAGAGCACAGTTCTTCACTCGCCTATGTCTTGCGAAAATGTGGAAATAAACAAAAATAAAAGCAGACCAGTTAGGTAAAAAATCTGCGTATTCCCACAATTCCTAACATAAATCCCCAATTTTCTCATTTTCCTAAGCTTTTGTGTAGGGAGGTATACCGCTTTCAAGAGCAACTTATTTGTGGAAGAAAGGACTGCAGAATATGTTTAGCAAGAGATCTAAGTTACACATGTTGCAATTACTTAATGGGAATAAGTCAAGGTCGTAGACTAAGCTCCAATTGTAAACAATGGGGCTAAACATCCATAGCAAGTACCTAAAAAAATAATACTTCTGGTAAAATGATGATCAAATTATTGTTTATCATAATCTAATTTTTGCTACATAGGTATGAAGACCTTGGTAAGATCTTTCTCTTGAAACATCACGTCATCATTAATATACAGTGAAGATAGCTATTAAAGTTTCTAAAATAAACGAAATCGTTTTATTAGACCGGAAACGGTTGTTATAGATCAGTTATTCCTCCAATTTTCCAGTTACGTGCACACGTCTGTAAGTGAAAGCATGGTATTGATGAGAAATTCTTCTAGGTTCGACAATGAAGGACTTAGAGAATATGTCTTGCTAACCTCCCTAAACCGTTGCTATAGGTCGGTTCTTCCTTCAATTCCTTCCCGTTACGTACATACGTCTGTAAGTGCTATTGATGAGAAATTCCTCCAAGTTGAACTGCTAGCGTCCATACGCTCTTCCTTGCACCAAAACATAATTCAATTTTAAATTTATTTTGACAAATGTGTCGATAAAAGTCAGGCGAGAAAAAACTGGTTTTAAGGACTGAAAATTGACTAAATTATATAGGAAACCTCTTAGAGATCATTTTATTGAAAATTCTTTAAGCATCACAATGGTTATAATGGTAGAGTCTTTGAAGATCGATAATGCGAAAACGGGAAAATATGTACTAGTAAGTACTACTGCTGTAAGTTGCTCGTAGGAAACAAAATGTAAGCCAGTTATCAAATATGCCCGAGAAAGAATGCGAAAGAAGAATATAAGAAATCTCTCGCAATCCATAATTGAAGCTCTCCAATTGGTCCCTTGAACAAACGACAAATCTGAAAACCTTTTTTTAAATATTTGTTTAAATGTCTTTCCACTCTCTTGGTCAAAAGACTCTGTTCGCTACTTGTAAATTACTTTAAGTCTCCCCTTCCCAATTAGCGAAAAAAGAAGCAGAGAAGAAAGAAAAAAAGAATGCAACACCCAAGTTTGGGAGTTGATGTCCTTAATTAAAAAAAAGTGTTTTCTTTTTTCGTTTACCTTCCTTTAAAATATTATTTCACCGCTCAGTTAAAAAAAATTTAATCGACAGTTCTTTTTAAGCCTTTTTTCAGGTAACTAATCCAAGGAACGTATAGGGAGAAGTTTATTCCCATAGCTTGCTTCTCAAATCCCCAAAATTTTTCTGAGTAACACAAGTATGAAAAAGCTTTGCTTTTACATCGAGTTTTGGATTAAATTGATCCTACGAAACTGCCTTGCAATCGTTGACTATTTACTTTATTCTTTGACCGGTGAATGAACAGGAAAACATTTGTCCTTTAGAATACTCCCACAGCTTGCTTCACAAAGAATGAAAAAGCTTTGGTTTAACACCAACTTTTGGATTTAACCGATCCTACGCTTTGTAAACGTCGCCTATTTGGTGTATTCTTCAACAAGTGGACAAACAGGAGAACCTTTGTCCTAACTCGCTTCTACTTCTGCTTTTATATTTTTTAATGCAAAGTCATTAGCTGTTAAGATTTGCTTTATATATAGATGATTAGTAAAATTTTCCCTGATCCATAGCGAATCTATTATCGATGTACATTCAAGTTTGTTTAAGACTTCGTTGTTAGAGAAAATTTAAAGAAAGGGAAAAAAAAGGTTTTTTTTTTCTTTTATTTTTTTAAAATCTTTAGTGATGTCAATAAATCACACTTGAGGGTTTTCTTAATTAAAACTTTTTCTTATGCATCACTATCCTTTAAAAACACATGCACGACCGAAAAAGAAGTAGAAAACTTTTTGATTAACACAATAAACCTGATAAAAGAAGAAAAAAAAAATTGAAGGAAAAATGTAAAAAGACTTAAATTAAAGCCGAAAAACAAAAGAATGAAAATTAAAAAGGAAAAAACTTGCAACATGAACGAGAAGAAAACTACAAGATGCTATAAATTAATGTACAAGAGGCTAAAGCATCTAAGCGAAGGCATTCATTTACAATAGAAAAGACATGATATGAGAATATTTTGAGAAAAAAAAAAAAAAGAAGAAAACATGTTAGTGAAGATAAACTATTAAGTCATTAAATCAAGCATAAAATTAGTTAAAATAGTTTGGAAAACAATTGCATCTATAGAAAGAAAATTGGGAAAATTAAAATGAGCCAACAATGATTTTCTTTATATTATTTTCCTATTTCACAATATGCCTCATGAATGATAAGAGATTCTGGATTGGTATTTGCAATTGAAATAACTGAAGAATGTTAGCGTCAGTGGGCGCAATAATAGTAAGAGGAGTAATACAGTAACAGCAACAATAGCGAGGACGAGGACGAGGGCGGCAGACAAGTACGATCGATATAGAAGTAAGAGTAAAAGTGGCCTAAATTTAATTCGAAACTCAAGCCACAGCCAAACTTACATTCAAAGCCGAAGTCGCACCACCATACATGGGATAGCATAAAAAGCAACCGAGCCAAAAATAGAACTACAAGTCGAGGGTGAAGTAGAAGCACATGCAGCTGTGGAAGTAGAGGTCTAAATAAAAGTCGAAGTAGAAGTACCAAAGACGTGGAAGTGCAAGTCGAAATTGTATTTCAAACCGATGTCCGCTTAAAGTCGAAGGCTGACATTAGCATATCAGCAGTAACAGAACCAAAAGTAGAACTATAAGTCGAGGTGGAAGCTGAAGTAGAAGCTGAAGTAGAAGCAAATGCGCCTTTGCAAGTAGAGGTCTAAATAAAGATGGTAGTAAACCTATCGTAGATGTGGAAGTATAAGTCGAAATCGAATTTGAAATCGATGTCCGATTAAAGTCGAAGGCTGAGTACGAACATTAGCATAGGCAATAACAGAACCAAAAATAGAACTATAAGTCGAGGTGGACGATGAAGTAGAAGCTGAAGTAGAAGCACATGCAGCTGTGGAAATAGAGATCTAAATGAAAGTCGAAGTAGAAATAAAAGTAAAATAGAAATAGAAATAGAAATCGAAGTTGAAGTAGCAGTCGAAGTAGAAAAAGAAAGAGAAATAGAATTGGAAGTGCAAGTCGCTTTAGAATCCAAACTAGAGGGCGCATTAAAAGTAGAAATAGAAATAGTAATTGAAGTGGAAGTGCAAGTAGATGTTGAAGAAAAAGTAGAAGTAGAGTTTGAAGCAGAAATAGAAATAGACGCTGAAGAAGCAGAAGACGTAGAAGTAGTAATAAAACTCGAAAATTGAAGTGAAAATCGAAATTCCAACTCGTAGTCACTTGGAATTTGAAGCGATGATGAAAGTGAAAAGAAAAGTAAAAGGTGAAGTGGAGGTAGAAATAGAAATACACATAGGAAAATAAATGGAAATGGATGTAGACGTTGTAGCGAACACGAAAGAAATGCAAGCAAATTTATAAGCTGAAGTGGGAATCGTTGTCGAAGAAGAAGTCAAGGGAAAGAGAGACGTAGAAGCATAGATTAAACTAAAAGTTGAAATTAATGTCCAAGTAAAAATTGAAGTAGAAAAAGAAAAAGAATTGTGGTGGGAGAAGTGGATGGAGAAGCAGAAATAGAACTGAAAGTTGAAGTAGATGCGGAGATAGAAGAAAGAGTAGAAGTATAGAAGAAAGTCTACGTAGAAGATGAGGGTATAGGAGCTACAATAATAATAAAACTCGTAACGGCAGTGAAAGCCGAAGCCGGCAACTAATTCGAACACGAAATTTGAGTCGAACTCGGAGCTGGAGCAAGAAAAGAAATGGAAATAGAAGTATAGAATAGAATAGTAATCGAATCCGAAATCAAAATCGAATTCAAAGTTGGAGACAAAGTCAACGTCGAAGCCAGAGATCGAATTGAGGTCGATCCAGAAGTGAAAATGTAATAAATTTAGAAGAAACAGTAAAAGCCAACGGCAAAGGCCTAGAACTACTAACTCAACTACAGGCTGAAGGAAAAATCAATGTCGAAATCCGAAAGCAATTGAAAAACTTAAGCACTTGGAGAAAGAGACAACAAGAAGAAGTAAAAGTAAAAGAGAGGAAGTAAACGTAATTGCAAAAGAAAACAAAAAGGTGACTCTTAGAAGTGAACTTGGTAGAATAATTAGCATTAGTAGGAACCTTAGTAGCAGAGGTAATCTTTGCCCCTCTTTACGGAAATGATAGCAACAGTAGCTATAGAAATTCATTCTTTTGACTTAAGGGGACAAAACCTGCGATCATGTGACTGCGAAGAAAGTACATAACAAGAAGCACTCAGCCTCAACTTTGTTACGGATTTCATAATTTAGTGTCTTCTTCTTATTACAACCTACACCACTCGTGGTACAAGTTTGCGCGGGGATGTAAGTAACGCCCGGAAGGGCTTGAGATAAGCCACAAATAAATATTGCATATATAAGTTTGTCTGTCCATCTGTCAGTTCCGTTTTCCTATGCTCAAGCTAGAGTAAGCAATTTTTTAGGGATTTTGATGAGGTTCAAGAACGAAAGCCATTGGAAATAGCTTGCATGGTTAACTGTGCGAGGATGTAGGGTGTTTTTAACGAAGCAAATTCTCGAACTAAAGTATCTTCCAAAAAGTGCTATTAACATGTAATTAATTAAATTTTTCATTAATCTTGAATGCATTTACCATTTAGGAAATCCTTTTTTTTTTTTGCGATTATAAAAAAAACCAGGCAACTTTCATACCTAATTAACACAAAATTGAATAATTAGCTAAAAGAAAAAAGGGGGAAAAGAAAATTCTTAAGGAAAAGTAAGAGTTTATTTTTTCTTGTTATTATTACTTTTTTCAACAAGTGCTACCGCTGAAGGCTTCAGTTAACTAAGATGTTAAATTTCGCCCCTTCAACAGGGCACTTATGTTTATAAGGTTTTAAGTTATTTCTTTACAATCTTCTTTATATTATTCGTTGACCCAAAACGTCTCTCTTTACACTTGATTTCTAACCAAACGGTATTGTTTACAATTTCTTACAAAGAAAATGTGCATACATATATATATATATATATATATATATATATATATGTATGTATGTATATATATGAATAACAACAACGATAATAATCGTAAGATTGTAAAATCAAAATCAAGGGATAAATTGTCCTTAAATAACAGCTACAACCACAACAGCAACCGTCTATTTGTCTAGTTGTAAAGTTTTGCGACATTTTACCTCCAAAAAAAAAAAAAAAAAAAAAAAAAAAGGGAGAAACAAATAATAATAAAACAAACTCAAGCAACGCAAGGACGTAAGGTAAACGTCTACAGATATCTTTGCATTGATTTTCGGTAACGGAGTACAAGAGCTGTGTTGGAGATATCAAGTTTCGTTTTGTATATATATTCGTTAAGAGTTGAGAGTGTACGTATTATTGGCATAATTGTGGATGGCCTCAAGCACTTGCCCAGCCACACTCAGGGCGTTAGCAAAAAGACACTTGTCTTGGTTTAAGAAATAAAGCAAAAAGAAAGCGACAACAACAACAACAAAAGAAACACCAAAGTTATGCTTTTCTACACTTTTAAGAAATTTTCAATAGAATTCTAAAAATATATATATATAAGCAAAAGTTATGGTCGTTATTATAATCATAAACGTAATGTGTTGATTTAGTACAGTTTAAAAAGGCCAACAGAATTTACGAAATAAATTTTATGGTCGTTAATAATAACAAAATGTTTTCAAGTATTTTAAGACGTTTACACAATAGAGGTAAGAGTTAGCAAGAGTAGCAAGCGAATTGTTGGTGAGCGGCTAGCAAGTAAGGCTGTTTGATAAACTTTCCTGTTTTATATTTACCTTTAGAAAAAGTTCAAGTGTACAACGATACCGAAAAGAACTGAAGGAAAATATTCGGGTATTAAGAAAGTTTTCTTTGTGTTTAAGTAAAAGGAAAAAAAATTTTAAGAAATTTTCTTTTGTTTCATTTGATAAGTCGGAAATTATTAACATATTGTTAAACCATTTCCGTAGAAGAGTAAGTTATTAGTGTTTGTTATGCCTCAAAAGAAAGTTTATTTTTTTTAGTAAAAGAGATTATTGCAAATCTTTCTGATTTTCTTTCCTTCATAATTTTTAAACCATTGTTAAACCGTTTCCTTAGAAGAGTAAGTTATTAGTGTTTATTATGCCTCAAAAGAAAAAAAAGAAGATTGTAAATCTTTCTTACTTTCCTTCCTTCATAATTTTTAAAATTATTCAATCTATGGACCTCAGTTTTACTTTCTTATCTTGAGCAACATGACAGAGATATCATAAGTTACAGGTGGTTTTCGTGACTTTATAAACAAAATTGATATTGGGAAATTTTATTGCGACTATTGCTCCGGAATGCCAAATGTAAGCTTTGATAGCAAAACGTGTTGCGTTCTCTTAAGATCAGTCACGGTATACAAGGCCAGGTTACGGCCGTTAGTTGTATGTGAAGTTTAGGTATTGATATGCAACAACCAGAACATTACAAGAGACCACCAGAGCGATAACATGCTGTGCACAATGGATTAAATAGGACTATATTTATGATCATTCCTCTTATAAGGCCCCATTTGGTAACAGCTAAATAATATTTTGGATTTTGAATTGTTCTCGGCAAACAGCGGTAATAAGTGAATGATCGTACGCTTCATGGGATGGCAACAGTTTTTAGAGCACCTTACCATGAAAACGTTCTTAGTAAAAAAGAAGTCTACATATTCAATGAGTAGCCTTGAAAGTGAAATCAAGCTTGATGTAGGCTTGATGCAGGCTTCAAATTCATTGCTCAGTAATGTAATAAAACTGAAAACTCCTTAAACTCTTACTTGTTAATTATTATTAGGTATAGAAACAATTTCTTCAAAAAGAGTTTCTTTCAAGAACACCTTTGCTTTACCCAGGTTCTAGGTAGCGTGAGAAGAATGAGAACCCTGGCTGAGCAGCGAGCGGTTGCAACTAGTGTTAACCAAGAGTGTAGTGCCAGTGGATAAGGTAAGCATAACAAACACTTTTGCTCATACTTAAAACCGGAGGGACATCCAGTCTTTGGAGACCGTCAACATATAGGTTCTGGGTATTGTGATAAGAATGAACAGGCAGCGGTTGAAAGCAGTGTTAACCAAGAGTGTAATGCCAGTGGATAAGGCAGCGCCTACAAGTCCCATAATGCTCGCGATTGTTAGGCGAGTTTTGTAGAATGAGAGCGAACGTATTTAAGCCGAAAATTCACGATATAACAACTCTTGTGATATTACTTCCTATTTTCGTTGCAATGTGTATGAGTATTTGTAATTGTTAACGGAGTATTATTACATACGTAAAACATACGTTTATAGCGTTACGTAAAGCTTATGGAAAATAATTTCACATGGCGTGAAGGTGTAACAAAAAATCCACAAGCAAAGTAGTGCCATCTCTTAGGAAAACCCTTAAGGAAGTATTACTACATCTAAAATTGTAGCTAGAGGAGGGAAATTGCAAAAGATAAATGGACGGACTATTTTTAAGCATTCTTAGCAAATTAGTAAATAATTTACTTTATACAAAATATCTCCACAAATTTCTACTAATTGTACAGCTAAGTAGGAGGTGCAGATATTCTGCCTTTACTTTTGATAAGGAGAAGTTCCTCTGCCAATGTATTCCCGTATGCAGAGAAAATGAAAAATGTTTGTTAGGTTAGTTAGAGCTCAATGGGCTCGAGCCCAAGGAAAATTTTGTGTTCTCTACCGTCAGGGAGTCAGGAGCCAACTCACTATGTCACTAGTACCTGCGGGTAGAGGTGATAGCTTTGGTGTACTGCAGATTGGTGCTTGCCAAGATGCTTCGGGGGGAATCTTGCATATTTGCATATATGTGGAAACCGCGGTGGAGGCTACTATGTCCAGTCTCCCGTTTGAACGCAGTGGTTAACCAATGCGTGACTCTTGCCTGCTGGCTACGGTCCTTCGGTCCTTCGAGGGACATAGAGGTAATGATAGACCCCAACACTCCCTAGAGTGGGTTTATTGAGCCATACACAAGAAACATATCTGTGGAGTTTGGGTCCCTAGCTTATAGAGATTGTCTAAATATCTGGAGGGCGCCGGTTACGCAAAATTAACCCGTGTGTCATCGGGCACAGTGGGTTTAAACCGACAGGGTAGTGTGCCCACGTTAAACCAACAAAGACATCTGTCTTTCACTCTGTCAAAATGGAACCTGAAAAACTAAATTGTAAATATCTAAACATTAATCTAAAGCATACCTTGCATTACAGTTATGTTGTGTGAACATTTATCCCTACAATCTGAATAAAATTGCTTATGACCTTAATAAACCACATATTCGATTAATTTTATTTCACTTCTTTTTTTTTTAAATACAAACTTTTTTGTTTGCTTTAGAGATAAGTCAACACCCACTCAATTTATTGATTGTAATAGGGGACGATATCTTATCTTTAAGAGATTTTCTAAGAGTCCATATGTTTATCTCTTATTAGTAATAACAAGTAAACAAATTACTATCGATCGTAACCGAATCTTTTAAACTCCACACCAACCAAAAAGAAAGGAAAAGAACTAAACTTTCATACTCTGTCAGAGGGGATGGGCTCGCCCGATTTTTTCTATTTTCAGAATAAAAGTGGAAATGTGTGTGTACTTTATGAGTAACAAGCAGAAAAACACGGAGTGAAAAAATGTTCACAGTGCTTTTGTTGTAAGCATATGTGGGCGCTGTAGGCGTGTTCTTTGACCGTTTTAATCCATTTCCACTTTCTTTCATAAATTTGCAGCCGATATCGTCATTTTAGTGAAGGATACCGCGCAGTTGGACAGACAGATAGACGGACCTGCAAACGGTCGGACTTAGTTGAGTGTGTTCCGAAGCTGACAGTGGTCCAAAATATTTTTGGATTTTGGTTTTGACAACAAAAAAAAATGTTGAAATACTGTAACGCTGGGTTGGCGACGTCAATGCTTGGTGTTTTTTTACAGGTACTACCGCCTCGTCCATAGGATTTATGTTTAAATTTGTGTAGATTTATCTGCTGCAGTAATTATGAGCAATAAGCAAAAGATCAATTTTTTATTCCAGTTTATACGTTATGTGCCGGTTGAGGCGTGTCCTCGGACCGATTCGGATCACTTTCAATACCAATCTGCGGTCGGGTAAGAACTTCGACTGCTTAGACCGAATTGGAAGTCGATGGCTTCAGTGTTGCGAGAAGCAAAATATTTACAGCGGATGGGCGGACGGACAGAACTTGATGTTAATTAAAAATATACATACTTTGTGAGATCTTTGAAGAATGCTTTAAACAGGCTTTGCTGAATATATCCTCTACTCCCTTCGATGATGGGTATAAAAAATGATTGCAATAAATAATCTAAACAATCGGTACATTCAACATGCCAGCAACCTGTTACATGTGAATTGAATGTAATCAACATTTTTTTTTTGTTTTTCTTTTTAATAAATCATTATTATATAATATCCTTCAGAAATTTTCCATTAGAATACATTTACTTATAGGGTACGCGTTCATTTTGTGTATTAATATATATTATCTTAGCAAAGTGCCCTCGTTTCCGTTTATTGTCATTAAAAAAAAAAATAAATAAATAAATAAAAAAAGTGTTTCATTATTTCCTTTGTCTTAGTTGGTATGCATATCCGTTTCGTGTTTACCTTTAACGTATACTCAGGCGTAATATGTGGTGAACTGATAATATTTACACCCTTTTCGTGTTTTATGGTTAATTTGCTATCACATTGCTGTTGTTATTGTCGCTGTTCCCGTTGTGGAAATTTTCCTTTTTTTTTTTTTTTTTTTTAAAAAAAAAAAA
>KK502681.1:58796-74454 GCA_000688735.1 Glossina austeni
TATATATATATGTACGTAAATATATGTAAATATATATATATATATATATATATATATATATATATATATGTAAATATATATAAATATAACTGATGGAGCGAAAATTTGCTTTGAGCGTAAAATATAGGGAAAATGAAGGGTAAATAAAATGACTTTTATGCCCATCAAATAAAGGGGCAAATAATTTATTAGATATTAGCATGCAAGAGTTTTTACTTTTCCTTTGAGTTTTGCTCTCCTTAAAAATAATTAGACATTTTACCTCCTAGTCGTATGAGTGCTATTATTGGTGTTTTGTTTTGTTTGCCTCCGCGTTGAAAGCTTAGATAAGGATTTTATCTTTTTGTTTAAAAATGATATTCAAGTTGTATCTTAAAGATTAAGAAATCAATGCCTAAAGATTTTTTTTTTGGTCAAAAGTAGTCAGGACGTATGAGTGTTTATTTCATTAAAACAATATTTAATAGAGATTGAGAGAAGATTTTTGAGTTACTTAGCGTAAAAGAGAGAGACAAAAAATGTATGTATGGAAAAAGAAAATGAAAGAAATTCATTTTTTTTTGTTTTTCTTATTCGAAAATAAATATTGCGAGAAATTTTTCAATTTGCAAAAGAAATAAAAATGAATATAACAATTTGTACGCAAACATTTTTTTTTTTAGGAAATTATTAAAAATTAAATAAATTATAAAAAAATGTTTTTTTCCCAAATCGATTGGAATGTGTCCTAAGAGGGATAGAAGGTGTTTAACTTTTTGCATTCCTATGTCGATATTGTATTTCTTTAATCAACATTTACTTTTTTTGAAATCATTATCTAACGGGTTAGCGATTCATCAAAAAAAGGAAAAGAAATCGGGAGCGCAAAGAGTTAAATGCTGATGTTTGATACTTTTTCTTTTTTTTTAATTTAATTATGAATTATGCTTCATTTAATTCTCGAATTCCGTTAAAATAAGAAAATTGTTACTGATTTCACTCAAACATAAATATCGAAATCTTTTATTTATTCCACAGATTTATTAATATATCTTTTCGTCTTTTTTTTTTGTTAATGTCAGAGCAAAAAAAAAAATGTTTTTTCAAATTCACAGAGATTCTGAGGAAATGTGTGCAAATTCTAAATATTTGGAGAATTTTTTTCTTTCTTTTTCGATTTTTTACGTGTTTTATTGCTTTCCTTTCATTAAATGTTGGCATATTTAGCGCGCAGACAGACGGGCGGACATGACTTAAGCAAGTCGAAGTTTTGGATTAATTGGAAACGTAATACATATGTATATTTTATGTACATTTTTGATCGTACTAACAAATTGTGCTGAGCTAATTTTTTTTTGTTTCCTTCAAGAAAAAGAAAAAAAATTTAAAAGAAAGAAAGAACATTGGCAAAAAGCTAAACTTATTTTTTAAAAACAAATTTTTAATAAAAATTAATAAATTTTTAAATAAAAAACTACATATAAAAAAATAATAAAAAAGAAATTCCTTCGTTTTCCTTTAATCCAAATAAATTTAAGTTTAGCTACTAACATTTGAAAAATTATTAATGAAAAAAATAAAATAATAATAATAATAATGGAAAGCAAAAAATATTATTTTAATATATACGCGAATATTATTTAGAAACACAACCAAAGCCGACCATCTTAGTAGCTAGTGCCCGTCCTACTTTTGATCCAAAATTTGTTTTCTTTGATCTAAATAAAGTATAATAATAAATAATTTCATACTTGATTATATTTATGCTTATTTTTGCTTTTGTTTTTTGTTTATATACGAAAGCCTCCTTAAATCAATGTCGGAAAAAAGAATTTTTTTATTCAGTTGTAAGCCGAACACGAATAATTTCTGGTTTCAAATATGTAAATACTTTGTGTGAAGCAAACCTAAATGTAGTGAAATTTTGGTTTAAGAAGCTTTCGCTCCAAGTTGATTCATTTTATATATAAACGATCTTTATTAAAAAATCTTGCTTTATATAATATGTGTGTCTATTATATATGAATAGATATAAGCTAAGCCCTTGCCATGTATATTTTCGGAAAATTCTTCAAAAAATTTCTATCAATGTTCGCTAAAAAAAGTTTAATTGTTGAATGCTTGATGTCATATCCAATTTCAATACCATTACTTTCTATTCTCGTTCATCATATGAAGAAGTCTTTTCTTAAAGCAATTAATAATTAATTATAATAATTTTATTTTGGTACATCTACTATTTAAATATTTACTTTACTAAATGCTTATGAAATATATTATTACTAAGTTAAAATGAAAAATGAATTGTCCAATTATTTCCTTCAAAAATTACTCATATAAAATAATATAGCAAAAAAATTCTTTAAAAAAATAGTTTAAAAGGCATTAGTAACGACTATCTCAAAATCCCTTACTTATTTGTCCTATAATAATATTAATATTTAACTTATATAAAATAAAAATTTAATAAAAATAAAATAACAAATAAATATAAAGTAAGCAAAAAAATAAATATAATAATAAAAATGAAGGTAATTATAAAAGCACATACAGACAACAAATTCCAAATGATGAAAAAAAATATATATTTAAAAACATTTGTAGAAAAAAAAAAAGTGAAAAGCATTAGTAACGATTCTATAAAATTCCCTTAGTTTACTTGTAATAATAATGAAAATTTCTACAAAAAAGAAATATGAAAAGCATTACTGATGATTCTTTAAGATTTCCTTAGTTGACTCAATATTTAACTTGTAACAATAATAAATAAAAAAAAATTTAGAAAGAATTCTTAAAAAAATCTCTGACTTTACTTATTGAACTATCAATAATAATGGACATGTATAATATCTACGTATATATATATGTACACATATTTCATTTAATTCCACTTTCTTAAGAAATTTTTTGAAAAGCTTCTAAAAATGTGATCTCACTAATTTTTTTGAATTATTTAAAAAATTGTTCAAGTAACGAGATAAAGAGTGAATAATAAATGAATGAAATGAGTTCACTGGGCGTATGATTGCTTTTAGTAGGTAAAACTGAATATATTTTCAAATTTCTTTCGCCACAAAGTTACATAGAGGTCGTATGATCAACAATTTTAGAGATTTTTCTTTTGTAGTTATATATATATGTTTGTGTGTGCAAGCAGCCTTTAAATATCGTTTCTAAAATTTTCGAAAGTCTTCACCATGAAATCACCAGGAAATGCTAATGCGAAAGAAAGATCTTAAAAATATTATTTGTAACACATTCACACAGATATGCTGAGATTGGACGCTATTAATATCCATTCGAGTCATTTATGTTATTTTGTTAAAATGCACGAGAGAGAGTCAGTCTACTATCGAGATTACGTTTAATTCTCTTTTGAAAAATTGCTTTAAAAATTTCTTGCCTATGACGTATGATTAACATTTATTCTTTTTTAACATGAAGTTGTTTTGTTATTGGTTTTGCCATCAAAAAGCACTTTACCATCGCATTAAGAGTTAAATAAATTTATTTAAAAGTATTATAATGATGTAATTTTTTTATTTTATATTATTTATTTATTTGTATTTATTTATTGTGATTAAAATTATTTGTTTTATTTGAACCTTATCTCCATCCTTTAATGTCTAAGTCGGATACACTTGAAAATTTTACTAAAAATTTATTGGAATTTTTTTTTTTTTTTCTTAAAGCAATTTACCATAAGCGCGCGAAATTTGTTTTGTCAGATTTTCTTTTTCTTTTAAGTTTTACTTTTTTTAATTTCAAAATTTTTTTTCCTTTTTTTTTTAAATACAATTTTCAAATATTTTTGTTATTTCCTTAGAAATTAAATTTTTTCAAATTTATATGAAATTTTTTATTTATTTATGTAATTTTTTTTTTTTTTTAATTTTTAATTCAATTAATTATAATTCACACATACGCTTAAGTATTACCACGTCAAACACAACAGTCTTAACGTAAGACTTAAACAAGACTAAAATATAAGTCGTTTAAATTATAGAACATATACAAGCATCTTCTCGCAGAAGACGTGAATCGTAAAGTCGAGTAGCACTCAATAAATATTGTAAGAAAAGTTTTAAAAATATTTTTCTTTTTATTATTACAAAAGATTTGTTTTTATTTATATATATTATATATATATATATATATATGTATATATATAAATATTTAATGATTATCTGCTAGTGAGAGTTATAAGTAGAAAATTTTCTCAAAGGAGACGGATAGAGAGAGAGCGAGAGACAGAGAGCCTAAGATGTAAGTTTAGAATTTAATCCCCTACAAGTTTAAGTTCTAGTTCTACACTTACGGTAATTGTTTATAATAAAAGAGATTTTTCATATATTTCCCTTCTTGTTCTTGTTGTTGCCATTTATAATCTTTGAGTCAAAACTTGTATAAGTAAGTAGAAGTGGCCGGAATATTTATCTAAACATATACGAGCGACTGCTTAAGCTTAATGCTCACCTATAACTATACACAAGCATAAAAATACACATACATATATATAAAACGGGAAAATAAACAAAAAAAAAAAAAAACAAAAATTATCTACAACAACCACAAGTACGATGTACGCTCATAAAATTTTCGCCACAAAATCTTTACTTACTCCTACATATATATATATATGTACGTACATATACATAGACTTATTCATTTATCTGTATTAAATAGTTAAGATTTTAAGACAAGTAATGAGTGCATGAAATTCTCTTTTTTAATAAGTCAAAGATTTCTAAGTAACTAATACGGCAGAGTATAAACACCGGAAAGAGAGCGAGCGAGCGAGCGAGCGAGAGAGAAAGAAAAGAAAGAAAGAGAGTTGCAAGAACAAGAAGAGCAAATAAAGAGCGAGCGAGCAAGAAACAATGATAGAATGAGAGAGAGAGAGAGAGAGAGAGAGACAGAGAGAGAGAGAGAAATATTTCATTGCAAATCTTTCTTAATTTAGAAAACCCAAAGAAAACCCCCGAGTATTAGGAACAGAACATATCTTGTACTTGGAAGAATCAGTAAAGCGGGGAAAGAGATAAAAAGAGAGAACAATATATAAGTGTAAGCGAGAATAAACATCTATTACAAGAGTTATAAATACATCACAGAAGAGAAATTTTTCTTTACTTATCTAATGAATTTCTTACCAGGACAAAAAAAAAAACAATAGATGAACTCTGGAGTCAAATTTTAGACATTTTTGTTGAAAGGAAAGAACAAAAAAGACAAATAAAAGCTATTGCTTGCAGTCGTTTACATCTTGACAGTTGTACGTTTTATTGTTGTTGCTGTAGTTGCTGTTGATTTCGTTGCTGACATTGCTTCTGGTACGCGTTTGATTTAATAAAGAAAAGCACTTCATATTTTCTGTTGTTGCTGTTTTTGGTTTTTTTTTTTTATTTTATATAAATTTCTTTAGAAATTTTTCTTCTAAAATTTTAACAGTTAAGCGAAGAAGTAAAAAAAAACTTTTTTTGTTTTTCAAAAAACTTAAAACGGACGCGATTTTGATGGAACTTTTTTTTGTTTGCTTTTTTGCACTTATGAAGAAAACGAGGAAAGAATAGATTTAAAGGATTTCGAAGAAAAATTTGAAAAGACGAAACCAAACAAATTAAAAGAAAAAATTATAAAAAAAAAAAAGAAAATTTTTTTTTTATATTTTTACTAAAAAATTTTGTTTGAATTTTTTTTTTTTTTGTGTTTTTTTCAATCTAGAATTTGTTACTAAATTTTTTCCTTTTTCTTTTTTTGGATGTGTTTGTTGTTGCTGCTGTTATTGTTGTTGTTGTTGTTTTGGAGAGAGAAAAAATCCGAAAATAAAAATTTTTATGTAACGTTAACGTTGATGTTAAGTTTTGTACTAATCGCTGGGTAAATGGCAAAAAAATCAGTTGGTGGCGCGCGCCTTAGCATGTAGGCCGCGCAAAATCGCTAAAACAAATCATCATTCAACACCATCACCATTAACATAACATAACACAACGGGAAAAAAAGGGAAAAAGGGAAGCGTAACAACAAAAACAACAAAAACCATTTAAGGCATATACAGGAAAAGGCCGAGTTTAGGGCTGGAAAACGCAAAACAAACATCAACAACGCGAAAAAATTCACGTTTAACTATAGCGAAGGCCTCTATAAGCCAGACTAGGCCTATCTATGGTTGCTGCAATAGAATCAAACCAAACCAAACCAAATCATGAGCATAAACGTCGATAGAGTTAGAGAAAGCAGGGAAAGAAATGTTTTTTTTCTATTTTTTGTTGTTTTTGTTTTTTCCTTTTATTTTGGGTGGGGGGAGGGGGGGGTTATGTGGAGTTTTACTTAGGCGACTCACCCTAAACGAAGGATACTCTGGCTCTTTGAGTATATCGATGATAGAGTTATGCCAAAAGTGTTAGAATTCTAACACAGCCAAACTAACTTTTACTCATACTAATGTACAATGAATGTTATACATATATATATATATGCTTGTACACATATGTGCATAGGTATGATGGGGTATTCGGTCGGGCAATGACATAACTCCATATACTGCAAGAGTTATTCAATCAAAGCTAAATAAATTCATATTCCTGCTCTCTTTATGCTCCATTTGGAACCTCTCTGGCGTGTATTTGAAATTTTTGCAAGTATATAACGGTAAAACTCTCAAACGGTAATGCGCACTTTCAAATGCTCATCGCACACTCACTAAAACTAAAATGCTCGTTTATAAAGGGGCGGTTTTTTCTTTTTGCCCTTTTTTGTTTTTTTTTTGTTTCTATCCCGAATTCAAACTCGTTGACGTTTTCCGCTTCTGTTTAGAAAAACACTCAAACATGATTTTTATCGCTACGTTTAGATACTTGCGAGTACATTTTCAATTTATTTTCTAAAAAGAAAAGCTTAGAAAATTTGTCGTTTGAGTTGGAAAATATACACTTTTGTCTTTGTTTTTTTTTATTATTTTTCCCATCACAACGATCTCTTTGAGTCTTTAAGGTAAAAAGGAGTTATACTGGATTTCTCCGCTTTGCCATGTATTTTTCTTAAGTTTAAAGTTTTTATTATATTTTTTTTATAAAATGAAAAAGAAAAAAAAATCAAAAAAAAAAAACACCGAAAAAAAGACAAGAAAAGAATGTGCACGTGTTACGTTCGTTAGTCTAACAAGTGTCAGTTTTTTATTTATTTAGCTACAGTGTTTTTTTCCTTCTTTTCTTTTTTTTTATTTTAGCCAACTTTTATCCGTCGGCATATGTTATATTCATTAAGAGCTGCTTTGATTCAGCAACAACAAAAAAAGTATATAAACACTTGCGCGTATATGGGGAATATTTTTGGTTTAACAAGGAAGATATAGGTTGAGCTCCTTGTACTTTGTCAGCAAAGGTTTGCAAAATTTAAATCAGCGCGAGCAAAACACATTTCTTCTCAAACATCTCAGAAAAATAATCATGTTAGCGCAACAGCGTGGAAAAAAATATACCGTGTAAAAATGAAACTATGCGTGTATGACGTAGGCATGGGCTTCTTTGTAATTTGACGACATAGATATTGTGCTTGTATAGCTACATATATATCCTGAACATTGACCTAAAGACCGTGTAAAAAAAGCTAGTCCAAGTAAACACAGAATTAAGAATAGAATGGAGGTCTTTATATCGGCTACTAGGTGTGCACTTGTGTGATTTGCGCATGAATCCCAACTACATATATTTGTCTGTTCATCATCCAAAACCTATGGTACCTAAACGTTTCAACTAAATAGTCGATCAACCGATCTAGGTATCAGAGATTTCATAAATTCTTAATAATTTCCTAAACTAATTCTGACTTGCTTTCCCTTGTCCTGTCAACGGGGCGCTCCTCTTGAAGAAGGCATCGAAAGTCGTTTGCTCATGGACTTTTTCACTATGTAGTCAGCTGCTACGGGGAGCCAAGATTTGCCCAGGTTTGCGGTGTGTGTCTGAGTGCGCAATACTTTTTCTTGGGTTTTGAAAACCTATAAAACAAAATAGGACGGCAATCCAGGATGTATCGATAATCGGAAGGCTACAATGGCTAACGTTCATAACCAAAAAGTTTTATGGTCCGAGCTAAGCATGCCAGGCGCCTTACGTTTCCTTGCGACAAGACACTGCTTTGTAGGGAGAGAAGAATTCAAATCAAACGCAACCTTCCATATCTGACCCTTCTAAGCAATTTCTCAATTTGTTTATCTCAATCCTTAGTGGACGACCAAATCTACAAAAAAACGCAATTTGTTCAATCATTTTTATAGATTAATTTTATATTATAGCAAAGTAATTAGAAAAGTCTTAAAATGGAATTTTTCTGTATCATTTAACATACTAAACGATAGGATATATAACGTCCAGCTGTCTCTGACGGACGTATAATCTTTACTACTTGGCCTCGTTTTAATCCAAAATATCTAGCCACTGGATCACCGGCCTGTATACGCATTAACATATTTTCTTTGAGTTTATAACGGGCTAGCAATTCCTGCTTTTCCTCCGGGGTCATAACCACATGTTCGGGAACCAATTCATGCTCTGTAATATTAATAAGTAACTCCGACTCCAAAAACTGTTCCAATATATACTTCGGTGCCATATCCACAAGGCTTTGTTTAGCGGACGGAGTCATACCGGCTTGCACAACTACAATGGCACGATGAATGTTCTCTTCCTGCATGCGCGTGCAGTATGTTTTAATGGTTTTAATACCGATTTTTGGCTCATCCGGAAAGAATACAAACATTTGATCGGTGGGATCATCGTTATGAGCAACCAAAACAATTAGATCCGATCGTGCTGGCCTTTTTTCACTTGGCTTATCACCGAACATTTCTTTGAATTGTTCAAGCGTCTGATCTAACTCATCTTGGGTTACTAAATAACCGCGATCATGACTTAACTGCATAATAGTTTTACGTATTCGCCACAATTTGTACGTTTCAGCCTCATCATCCATTTTGGCTCAAATAAATTAATGCTGCGATGGATTCAAATAGATTTTAACTAAATTGTAATCAAAATTTGCTCAATATTACTGAAATTTATCACGCGCTTTTGAAAGACAACACAATGTGTATGCGACGAAAGAAAAATTTACCATATGGCAAACGGTTTGTTTACCTGTCTCTGATCTGGCTTACGAAATGTGCCTTTTTTACACATCCCAGCGTATGTTCAGTTATTAGTTTGCTGAATAACAGAAGAAGAAGAAGAAGACGAAGAAGAAGACGAAGAAGAAATATGTTTGCTCACTTACCCATATAAGCTAATAGAAAACAACTAAAGGTCATTACACAATGTTTGCGTTATGCGTTGATCTCAGTAATGCACACCACATAACGCTTGCGTGCATTGCTAAAGCGAAATCATAGGTCAGCTAACGGCTTTCTGTGAAACCAAAGAAATTTTATATTTCATAGGATTAGCGTTTGTTACATAAGTGCTTCTGAAGGGGGCGGGATTGTCTTAGTCAATAAAGGCCCAGACTATTGCTTATTGTGTTTATTTCACACGCCGTTAGATTTACTTAAGCATACCATTACAAGCAGAGATGTAAAATAATAGAGATAGTTGTCTTTCCGTCTGTCAGATGTTTGAGTTGTTAAAATAGCAAAATTTGTAAACAGCTTCAAACTCTTTCTGGCTCCACTCTACAGATTGGGTAACGAAGTTTATATAGTAACGTCCTCTTAAGGAATCTTAAGATAATATAACATTGGTTTTTAATAGTAAGTCACGATTTATTCAACGAACGGCAACGGCAATGGTGCAACGTGATAATTACCTGTGAACTTAAAGTGTATTCTATTCAATATAAGGCTTCGTTTAAGAAGAAACGCATTTAGGGAGTAATTGTCTTTAATCTTCTTTAACGGGAGATCACGTTAAAATTTGTGCATTCTTCTTTAGGAAAAGCAGGTTGATATCTAACTTTCCACACGAACGGAGAAAGTCAAAAGATTATATAAATTTTCTTGATATTCCTTCAAACTTCCTGTTTAACTCAAAGCACTACAATAGTAAAAGGAAAATAGGAAAATATGGAATAGAAAGTAGGAAAAGTTGAAACATATCTGTTCTAATAAATCAAACCAGGCTCTCTCTCTCTGTCTCTCTCTTCCTTAGTTCAATCGTAATCCCGCCATGCGGTATCTTTGAGTCATTTCTGAACATTGCACTTCAATCTCTTGATTATCTCACATGGCATTTCCAAAGTATATATGGCCCATGTATAATACTTTATGTCTATATACAGCTTGTTCGGATAAATAAATGGATTTAACTATAAATGAAAATAAGGAATTCTCAGAAATCTTTAATTCGCGATTTAATTCGTTATAAAAAGGAAGCCCTTCCTGCAAGAAGGCCCTTAAAAAGCAATTACGATTACAATTCCCTTTGAGGGACAGTTCGTGCACAGATATCCGTTTGATTACAATTCCCGGTATACCAAATTTGTCAGGCAAAAAAGGGAATTAATTATTATTGGGGTTATATTCTGCGCTGTCTGCGGTCATCAATTGCTAGGCGGAGACGTTTTGCTTAAAATCAAACCCATGCCAAGAAAGACCACCAGAAGATCACTGTGAATTTTTAAGAAAATCTCTTTTTTTTACAAGCTTAATCTTGTAAAAGCCGGGTGCAATAAGTGCGTTGATTTTCATTATTTCACAGCCTTTTCTCCTTGAATGCAATAGTTTCCCTCCTTATGATTCACATATGCTTCAAGCATGTTGCTTGCGTACCTACCTAAATGTTTATGTTTTCGTTTAAAGAGGAGCGCAGAAAGAGAAAGGCAAGCAAGTACCGATATCCATAGCTAAACTAACTTCAAAAACTCGAAGCTGAGCTTGCAAATTTTTGGCAGAACCACTAACCATTTAGAAATTGCTCTCAGTCTCACGTCAGTCTATTCAACGTTCGTTTCAGCGAAAATCCACTAAGAATATTCTTATTTGGAAAGGCTTTTAAACGAACATAAACAATATTTAAGCACAGCTATTAGTGTTTCTTAGAGAATTAAGACACAAGTAGATAAGACATCGGCCTATAATATCTCAGAAAGAAGTTACATGACAAAAGCAACCTTTTCCGGGATGCTTGAAATAAAGCATAGATGTAACGTTGAACGAAAAAAAAAAAAGAAAAAACAGTAAAAACTTATCCTCGGGTTTAACAATAAACAAAAGTTTCTTCGACGATAGCTTTTATTTCTCTAACTTAACTTAACTTAAGCTTAAGAACTGAATACTGAAATGTGAGGATTGTGAGGATGTGATCAACTGGAAATTGAAAACCCTTTACGAAATTGAATGGACATTTTTTAAACTTTACAAAAATTCCCGAATATCATAGGGGATATATGCCAGTTAGAATCGGTTACGACAGACTCATATATGCTAAATTCCTTGAGAAAATCAATGCTTCCCAAAGGCTTGTTGACGAACACTTGGAGTGATAGATAGCTAGGCAATCGTACTTTTGAGAAACATTCTTTGTTACAGGCGTTGTAGAAATTTAGTCTTTTTAGGTGTGAAAAAGTGAACATAAACTATCTTTGTGTTCTTTTCTTAAAGCTATGTCCGATCTATAACATGAAAAGATGAAGACTTTTCTCAGTTGCTGTCGTTTTTACTTTGTCACCCAGTTGGATGGACATCTGTAACGTTTAATTTAAATTGACCGAAATTACTTTAAGAATTCTATCTTCTTCATTAGAGCCTCTTTCAGCTCATATCAATGTAAAGCATGGATAAGGTTTATCAGTCTTTTCTCTTTTCTCAGCTCTTCTTTGCTTAAAGTAAGACGATAGCTAAGATTCTAACTAAAAGGCATTCCCTCTTCCCATTTCCGCTAAAAACTGAACCTTCTTCAGCATTTGGTATTGAATTTATTGTAATTGCGCTCTACTCTCTTGTTATCCTTATTGTCTTTTTCTTTTTTATTGCTATTATTGTTGTTCTAGCTTATTATAATCTAAGTTATAATCTTGCAGATAAACGGATTGGAGGCCTGTTAAAAGCTAAACTTCTCACCATCGCACAAGTGAATGTTTTTCTAGCAATCACTTGAAGAGATGGCTTCAATAAGCGCGACTGTATTGCTTCAACAAAAGAGTAAGTGAAAAAATTGAGGAAAACGACGAGCTTTTGAGTACATCAAGCCTCTTAACGTATATATTAACTCTTGAATTGCAAGTCCACTTAAGCTTCTCATGTACAGGAAAGATTGGATGAAATTCTTATGCAAAATTGTATAAAGAAAGCATTTTGAAGAATTCTGACGATATATTTCTTTGTCAGCAATAGTATCCACTTTGCTTGGACTTTGTTTAACATCTAAATCTTAAATAGGTAATTAAAGCTTAATTATTTGACTGACCTCGGAATACACAACTGACCACGAGTGTCTCAGTATATTTATCTAACCGATTGGTTACTATGGCTTTAATCTGAATCAACTCAAATATTGAAATCTAAAGCCAAGACTTAAACCATTCACTCGTATGATCATATCTTATGGCATACAATATATATAAAATATTAACAATTTGGAACATATCTCAATGGCTTAGTCCCAAGAAACTCAATATTTGACAAAAAATTTTTAAATTTCTGCAACGCCACACTGTTAGTATAAAGAAGATAAGATAGATCTTACAAAGAACGGTCCGATAATATGAAATAAATTAAAGAAGGCGGCGTCAAAGTGCAAAGTCCCCAAGTGCTTCAAGGTTAATAGAATATGACGTTGCAAGCCAGTGGAATACTGCTGAGATCTTACTAAAACCAAAGAATGGTCCGATCACATGAAAGAAAATTAAAGAAGGCGGTGTCAAAGTTATCTTCGACGATTTCATATAAAAGTAAATGCGAAAATAATCCCCAAGTACTTCAAGGATAATAGACTATAATGTTGCAAGCCGGCAGGCAGCTAATGTCCCTCAATATTTGCTATCTGCCAACTTTTCTTTCGTCTTATAACTGTACCAAGTGTGCAAGCGCAAATTTCATCTAGCTACGATATTTTGAACGTCAGAAAGACTCGACTCTAGGTGTTGAGAAGTATTCCTTCAAAAGTCATAGAGCAAGTATTGACTAAGGTTGTGAGTAAAACTATATTAAACGCTAAATTATCGGTTTATCGTCATTGACAACAGTGCACTTTTATAAACATAATGCCTGGATGGCTTCTTTTCTCGTACTCATAGTTGTTAGGGCATCTTATGAAGTCGCTTAGAGTTTGCAAGACGCACTTCCCTGTTTCCCCTCAGCGATAAGTTAAGGAAGCTTAAGAATTTCCGATCTTTACTAGCTTTGCCTGAAGCAATACACTGTTATCAAGAACCTTCAACCTGTTCGTACTATACGGAATGTAACTCTTTTTAAACGCTTTTACAAATGCCTGAACCGTTTTCTTTTCTTCTACTTACAGTTGTTAGGGCATCTTGGGAAATCAATTACGGTTTGGAAGACACCCTTTGCTATTTCCCATAAGTGGTAGAGTGATAGAGTAGGGGGTGGTTATATACCTGCCTTAAGAGTCTCGAATCTTTATTAGCTTTACGTAGAGAAAAGTATCCCGCGAATCTATGTTCACTTTTATCAAGATACTTGAAAACTTAGGAAAGATCTGTTCTTACTATATAGAATGCTCTGTTTTTCGCATGCTTGTCAAATAAATTTTTCTAAAATTTTCTTTATTGTGTAGGTAGCTAGTGTCAATAAATAATTCGTACATTGCGTTACATTCACATAATAATGGTGCAGTGCCCTACATTCGTACTTTCATATATTACACTGTATTTTTGTTTTGTATCGAAATCAATCGCAATATCTTAGGATTTATAATTAGAAATTACTTTGGTTAACCCCCATAACTGGCCACCCATTGCGAAAAATAGAAAACCGATAGAATGTAATATTTACAGATGGTAAGATTCGAAAGATTTCAATGTCAAGACTTTAAATAAAAAGCTGAATAAATCCTTTTCTTTTTTTACACGGTTTAAAGTTTGTTTTTGAATATTTAAGAAGTAGCTAGAAACTGCCCACATAGGAGTAATGTAGGAAAAGTTAGGCAATTTCCAGAATGAAGGCAAGTTGAACTCTATCCTCAAAGGAAGCGAAATTTTACTTAGAAAGAAAATTTCATTTTCTTTGATTTTCACGTTTCGGAAAATAAATGTTTGAAAGCTTTCATTATTCTTTATGTTTCGTATATCTAGTCCAAGTCCTGAGCCAATATAGTCTGAGTCTACCTTAAGTAAGAGGTTAAGAGACCAGATTTAAAATTCAACACATTTTTTTTTTCTTAAGAAGCTTAATAAAATTCCATAAGAAATTTGCACGATTTGAAAAAAAAAAAAGATTTCAAAAAATTCAGTAATTTTGAGTGAGCTGATGCTCATCTTGCTTTCTAGTCTTAGAAATTATTTTTTTAATTTAAATAATTTGCAATAATAATAATAAAAGGATATCTTAAAAATGTATTCAAACTTTTTGTAACAAAAATATTTATTTTTTAAAGCCCCTTAATCTTGCCATAAACACAATTTAAAAAATTTTTTTAAATATCTTACTAATGTTAAAAATTATATATTGAAATAAAATAATTTTGGCTGAAAAAAAAAATTTTTTTTTTTAAAAACTTCCTAAATATCAATACGTATTAAAATAGCTTTGATAAAATTTAAAAAAAAAAAATTTTAAAACTTTCTATGAGTTTTGAAAATGACGTATTCAAGTAAAATAATTTCATGTACATACATATAATTATATATATTTTTCAAATCTCCTAAGTATGGGAAATATTATATATTAAAAAATTTTAAAATAATAGAAATGAAAACTAAGAAAAAAAATTTTTAAACTTTTTACGAGTTAAAAATTTTTTTTTTTTTTTTTTTAAATTACTTATTCAAATAAGAATGTGATTTTTTTTTGCTTACAGGACAATTTACTGATGTTATTTATCCATTTTATAGTTGTTTTGATTTAGTAGCGGTTTTGATATAAATTTTATTAATTTACTGTATGAGGCAGCATATGTTTTCTGTGTTTGTTGTTGTTGTTGTTGTTGTAGTTGTTGATATGATGATGAATTCATAAAAAATGCGATTAGTGTACACGACAATATTAACATTATTTACAAAATTATTTATTTTAAATTTTTTTTTATTTTTTTTATATTATTAAACGTTTTAATCGAAACGCTTTCCAACGTTAAAAAACGAAATTATACGAAATTAAACTTTTTTTAAGCGCGCATTAGGGTCGTCGTCGTTTCTCCATTAAACAAATAAAATGTTATATACACATATATTACTTTGTTTTTTTTTTTGTTTGGGTTCAATTAAATTTAATGTTTTTAAAGTTTTCTAAAAAAAAAAAAAGAGCTTTAAATTAAAGTTTTTCTTTCAACGACGACGCCCTTAATGAAAAGAAAATGTTGTTAATTTTTCTCAGGAAAAATTTTCTTTCAATAACTTTGCTAGTTTTTTTAAATTTTTTTTTCAATTTTCTTGTTATGTTTATTTATTTATTTTTTAATAACTTTTGTTTTAACTAAAAATTTTTTTTTGCGTTATTTTTCTTAAAGTTGTTTGTTTTTTCCTTTAATTTTTAGAAAAAATAAAAAATTTTTTTTTTTTTTTTTTTTTTTTT
>KK502681.1:78372-92019 GCA_000688735.1 Glossina austeni
ACGAATAATATCTGGCGAGCAAGAGGAAGCAAGAAATCAGTCTCGGAGGAGTACTACCTGATGAGCAAGAGAGGGTAAGAAATCAGTTTCAGACGAGTGCTATTTGATGAGCAAGAGAGGGCAAGAAATGAGCGCCGATTTACTAATCCGAACGGAAAGATCTTTTAGACATTCTACGGGACTTCCAATTATTAAGAAATCCTGCAGACTCGAGAGGGCAAGAAATCAGTCTCGGACGAATAATATCTGGCGAGCAAGAGGAAGCAAGAAATCAGTCTCGGAGGAGTACTACTTGATGAGCAAGAGAGGGCAAGAAATCAGTTTCAGACGAGTACTATTTGATGAGCAAGAGAGGGCAAGAAATGAGCGCCGATTTACTAATCCGAACGGAAAGATCTTTTAGACATTCTACGAGACTTCCAATTATTAAGAAATCCTGCAGACTCGAAATTCTGGTTGCGGGAGGCGATAACTTGATTAGCCGTCGGCACAGCTCGAGCGTAGCAACTTGACGTTTAAAACAGTTATAGCTGTAGTGAAGAAGAAGAAAAAGATAAGAGCAAGCCTTGTGCTTGGCTTATGGAGGACACAATTTATTCTTATTGTATTTTATTATTAAATTTAAAAAGACTATATTTTTAATCTTATAATATAATTAAAAAAGCCTTTGATCCCAGTTCATCCTATTCTCATTCGATTTGCATATATATATATTCTTTTCATGTGAAATTGGATCGAGACCACTCAGGTACAATTACGTAAGGCGGATAGTGCAGCCAGATTACGAAGGCTTGTCCGTAAATGTGGGTACACTCAGTGTCAATAGTCGAATGGTAGACAGCTTGAGAATCCTTGAAAGCAGTTTCTCCCGTTTCCAGTTAGATTTAACTCACCGCGTAGTACTGTGAAGGTGCCACTTCTGCTGTTAACATTCTTCACTCCTGTTCTATTGGCACAGCTTCATCACTTTATTCCTACCGTCGGTAAATCTATGGATCTGACTTGTACGGCAAAAATGTACAGAATCTTTAGGAAAAGAAACTCTGATGCTCGCACGAAAAGCGTACAAAGTTGCCATTGACTCTTAGAAGCAGAAAAGAAACGAAGGGAAAATCCTATCTCTATGGGCCGGAGAGCAAAGAAAATCTCTTTCCCTTAGAAAACGATGTGCAACCTTCAGGAAGCAAGGAGCGATGGCAACTTTTTGTCTTAGTGAAAATTTTTCTTTCGGAAAGCGAAAAATTATTGCCACGTTACTGGCCGGATAACGAGAAAAAAATCAAAACACAACAAACAGCGGTGTTCTGGGGAACGGTAGATCTTTTCCACAAAAACTGTTTTTTTGTTTTAGAAAACGAAACAATCATTCGTCCTTATAAACTACTTCAATATACCTGAAGAAGTTATTTAGTAAAAGATTTTTCTTTTCCATGGCACCCTGCTGATCATTAACAATATTCTGAGTGGCTCTGATGAGCAGCCGCATTTAACTCAGATGCAAGGGAGTTACCATTAGTGCAGATGAAAGTTGTGACTACCGAGCCTACTATCGGTACTGTGCGACCTCAATCGATGAAAGCATAAAACTTGCCTATTGGTCCCACGCCTAAAATCTTTCTCTCTTCACGCGGTTTTTCCTCACCATAGTCATATTACACGTATAGGAAACACTCCCTCAGTGGTTCGTTAAAAAAAAAAAAAAAAAAACGAAGAAAACCTAAAACATTGAGCATTTTCCACTACTTGGTCTATACAATTATTAAAGACTCCTGAGTTAAATCGTTATGCAGAGATAATAATAAAAAACCTGCAAATATCTTCATTCAAATCCTATGATTACTCTAAGCGAAAAGCACACAACGCCTACCATCACTAAGTCTCAAGAAAATATTCATCAGCGTTCTCATAGTTAGCGTATATATATGGCATGCTTTTTATATCTACGAGCAATTTTAGTATTTTCTTGCTTGGGAATTTGATTCTCTAATAATCACAGATGCGATCGTGCAAATATTTAAACAATAAATAAATTATAGATGAACTGAACGATCTCTTAGAAAAACCATGAACTCGTAAAAACACAACTATTTGCGAATGAAATTTCTTTTCTTTTTTATCCGCCTGAATGGCCGAGTAGGCAAAGAATCTCGATTAACAAGTGAATGGTCGGTCGATTCAAGTCTCAAGTGCGTTAGAGTTTCCAAAAAAGCCGATTGCCAATTAAGAAAGAAACAGAAAACTGCACCTCCGTTCACTAAATTGAAATTTAATCTTTTTTTGAGGTTATGTCGTGTCGCTTTCTTCTTCTATGGCTATGTTGTGATATTTCACTTAACTTCTGCATTAAACACATTCGATGGGAATAATACGTTTCTCATTAAATTCATCTTCGCCTTCGTCGTCTTTGACGCGTATAAATCAAATCGATTCTTCCTGAGATAAATTTTAGGGACTTGATTATCTTTGACTTGAATATAAAATATGTGAGTTGGGAATTGCCCGTTAATGGCTTTTGGTTTAAATGGTCCATGGTAAAGATTTATTAATGTTAGGACTGGAAAGGGAAGGCTCTTAGCACTGCATTTGCACTATGTCGGTAAAGCAAGAGCTTCTCGAGATAATTTTACCATTACAGTTATCTACCTCGGGCAGAAATTTGGCGTAAAAGTTATCAAATTATAATCCTTTCGCATAAAGTGATTTGAGGCATTAATCTATTCGAACATTAAATATACTTAGTCGTAGTACTGTTGATCTTGTCAGCTTCTTTGCACTCTTCATTAATTGTATTAAATGTGTGAGGCATAAGCCGCCTTAATAGGAAAATCGAAGAAAACTCTGAAAGCCAATATCGTAAATTGGGAGAAGAGATTTCTTTTCGAATCTGATATTTTGTAGTTAATCGATCAAAGCATCGATGGGATATAGGCCGTTCCTTACGATCTAAGGAAGCCGATCGATTCAAATTCAATCGATTCGATTCACAAAACTCTAATTTTCACTCTCAACTATCACTATCACAATATTTTCGTATTTTAAATAACTATAATCTAGGACGTACCGCCTGCTTTGTCCTTCTTTCTTTTATGAAACCAACTGTAAGCTTTCATTGTATAAAGTCACTATTACTCGTCTAATAATATAAGTCTATTATACGCGGCTTGGCAGAGTTGCAATTCTAAGTTCAACTTGCTTATGATCAAATAATGGTAGTCTAAGCGCCCAGCCTACTGTCAGCCTTACCTGCAATCTCAATATTTGGAATCAAACTCTTTCATGAAATACAAAATTTCATCCAAAAGTTTTCCTATAGTAGCAACAGGAACGATATCTTGAATGTGCGACACTATTATACAAAGCAATCCCTATCGCCCTGTGATGGCCTTTATTTAATCCTCTTAAGCTATTTTTATCTATCTGTTTGTTTTATAATTATCTTTAGATGAGAATAATATGCCGACGCATATTTTCTTATCCGATATTAAATGCAAAGTTGTCATGAAAGGCGGAGAAATGGGCGGGAGAGTTGACGGACATAGAGTCGCATAAAGTTTCTTCAGTTACTAGTTTTACTAGAGGGTCGATGAAACTCGATCGATCTAACTAACCTATCTATGCGAAATCCTAAGCGGACAATTTTTTTTGCAATCTTCAAAATGAAAAAACAGAATTTAGATGGCGCTGATTCACTTTAGAATTATCGAAAGCTCCCGTCTTTCATATTATTAGTACGCGATTTTGCCTAAGCCATACCCGACTTGATTTTAATAGAAACACTGGAGCAATTTGATGATTCTCGGCCAGTGAAAAATATGAAAGACAAAATGACAAGAAGAAATAATCTTAGGCTAAATGGCATAAAGCCTATGGTTGAAGTACTTTAAAAAAACGCACAGTTGCACAGTTGCTTACTAAAAGGATTTAATTGTTGGGGGAGAGTAATTCGTTGGGTTTGCTGGCAGTGAAACCCTTTTTTCCCTTAATCACCAGCGACGTAAAAGTAAATTGTTCTAATTATCTGTCATTATGAGGATCGATTAGCGTAATACTATACTTGCTATACTTAAATATTTCGAAACTAAACTAAAAGCGAAAACAATGTCTTCGTTATATTGCAGTTGCGTACTATGTAGGTAGCGGGAAATAGACAAACACACAGAGAAACTATACGCATATCTCTGAATGCGAAGCTTTTAAGCGGTCGAAATTACCTAAGGTTTTTAGGTTATGTTAGGGTCATGGTGCGTAGTTCCCCAAAACACTAAGCTTTGTTAAATGCCATCTAGCATTTCCACTGGAAGGCTTTGACCATAGCCTCTTAAAAGATATTTTGTTGCTTGAGAGCGAACCTCTTTTGTTGTTTAGAGTGACTTGAAATTATGAAAATCTTTGAAAAAACTTATGTTTTCAAATTCGTTTCCTTCATAGGTTATAGATGTGGACTGAGTGATCGAATGGGCAAAGCATCTTGACTAAAAACCCGACAATCGTGGTTTCAAATCTCAAGTGCGGTAGAGTTTTCAATAAAGCAGATAACCTTGGATGCTAGCGATGAGCTTTAGAATTTATTTCTCTCGTGTTCTAATGTATGGGCTTCGACTGAAAAATTCCATATTACGAAAGTACACATAATACGCATTGCTAGGCAAACATGTTCAGCCCGTTTTTTTTTTTTTTTTAATATTTTCAATCACTCAGGGAAACCCCCTTTAGGTGTAACACGGCAATAGTCAGAACAAAGTAGGGAAAAGGAGAAGGAAAAGGGAAGTGGCCGGAAGTGGCATAGATGCGTGGCCACTAAGTGTTATGCCTTTGCCGACGGAGCATTCACAAGTATGGTCATGATCTAAACTCATTGAGATTTGAATCCGGGAACACTGACGTGACAGTCATGAACCCTATCGAATGGTCTCTGCAGCAGTCTCCTTAAATGCAATTTCTCTAAATCAAATTCAAATCAATTCGATTCTCTATGATTCGACTTTTGCTTTACAAAACAGTCTTGAGTTTCATAATTTATTCTACGGTGCGCCCATAATAATGAGAGAGACAATTGGCATTTTGGTCCTTCCTTCCTTCTCATATAAATAAGAACAAACTTCAGTACTCTTTGATCGGCAATAATCTTAAAATTCTTTGTGTATTTGAACGCAAGTCCAGAGAGGACTCATAACGATCTTCTCGAAATAATGTCTGAGCTTCGATATGTGTTGGTCTACGTCGAATATTCGAATAAAATTTAATTCATTTGATTATTAAAGTTCGTGTCGAATTACGGCATACGAAAGTGTAATGATTTCAAGTTCGACCGTATGTCTGCTCACTTGCCAACTGAACCCATTTACTCTTCTTTCCTCTTTTCCTAGTACCTGGTCTCATCTAATACCCATTGCATACATAATACCCATAAGATATAAATTAATTCAGCTCAACACTTCGCAATTCCATTGAGTCGGGGAAAGATAACTCGATTTGATTCAAATTCAATTCGGGTTTAATTCAATTCAAATCGAGTCACATCGGGTCAATTCGTTAAGATTAGATTCGTTTCATTTAATTTGAATGTAACTCAACTCACTGATAATGAATTCAATTACATTTAATTCAATTCGCACCATCGGAGAAAGATTGAAGCGTTTCTATATGCAATTGTTACGATTTTCAAACTTTACGATTATTTTTAACAACGAGTTAAGGCGGCTGATAACTACTCTTTTGTACATACAATATATAACATGCGGCGTTTGGTTCACAATACAGAAGGAATCTGATTTTATGGTCTATTTGGTTGGTAAATATTTCGAATTCGCGACCGCGACGGCCCAATACTGCTCAAAGATATATAGCCTTTGTATGGTTTCTAAAGATTCTTCCGGGCCGCTGCAAACGTTGTGATAAGAGAATGAAATTTCAATATTGAGTAGGCGTGGCCGATGTTTTCAATTTTTGTACTGCAACTACTGCAGGACCAACCATAGAATATAAATGTACATTTTTATCGTTGTATCTTTTGTGGTTTCTAAATAAGTAAAGAGGAAAAAACCACATTTCTTTTCTGTGTTATTTTCGAATATAGAACCGATCTTAGGTCAGGTTATGTTTTTGCTTCGGCCTCGGCGTGCAAGAGCTTCCAATGTTTAGGCCAAACTTAAAGGCGAGTGCGGCTACAGAAAAATGTTTACCACAGACATTACACAGACGAGCGGACAGACGGACGCGTTTGATGCCGGTCAAGAATAGGTATACTTTAAGGGCTCGCTGAAGCTTCCTTCTTGGATATGGCAAACATTTTGGTCCCTCATGCTTCAAGGATGGTTTTATTGACTACCTGTAATTGTTGCTGCTTCAGGCACTTTTCATTAAGTATTGACGAGAGGGGAGACATCCAATTCAAGCTTATGTTAAGCAAATAAAAGTTTAAGTGGAAATAAAGAAATTTTAAGTATCGTTAACTTAGCCAGACATATAAATACTAAGACTAATGTCTTAAAGCATGACTAAAACATCTAAAGCTATTCGACTTTATTACAAACTCTATAGCACTTGACATTAGATCCCTATTGACTATTGAGTTGTTAGTCGAGATGCTTTGCCTGATCGGCTACTCAGGCGGCTTTTGTACCACTATTGTAACCGTTATAATCTACTTAAACCAAAAGAATAAAGCCTAAGATTAAAACCGAGATGAGCATTAGCAACTGCGCGACTATCTTTATATTTTTTGCAAAAGGTGGAGTTGATGGTTTGTATAAAGTAAGATATTTTGCTGATATTAAGTTCTCCAAGTACTCTATGTTTAGATGCTTTGAATATTTCTTGACTTGTTGCACACTACCTGAGCCTGTTTTCAGTTAGAATCTACGGCTTTACGATTAGTGAATTCGAGAAACTCCTTTTCAAGGTATAAAATATTTCTCCCTCTGTATGTGGTTTTGCTTTTTTAAAGTGTTTCTGACCTGATCGGATTGGTCTTACAAAGCAAACGGGTTTAGAAAAGTGCAATAATGGCTGTCATGGTTTGTCCTTTTACAGCCAAATTAGGTCTAGTAATGATTAGTTTTTAAAATAACATGCGCCATGTTGCCGCGGGCAGCGAGCATGCTATGATGTATATGTTAATCCTGAACCGAGAGATCTTCGCAAGTGCCTGAATTTGAATTTTCATGCTTAGGTCTGCACAGTGTTCACACGTTCTTGAAATTTTCAGTTAACGTAAGACATTAACTCGCTTTGACTGCTTATGCACGGATTCTCTTTGTAAGCACCGCCCGACGCTACTACCGATTGCATTATTTAACGAAGTCGCCCGCATGCATTTCATTGCCAGCCAGTCACGGCGATGTGTTTCATGCTTTGCCGATGTTTTCCAAAAGTTGATTGAATTTTTTTATTTAGAGAAAATGAAAGCCGCTTAACAAGGTTTACTAAATTTGTCTTTCCACTTCAAATCTATTCAGGAGAGATGCCGCAAATTCGATTTTGCCACATCGAGATGTCTTTGTCTGTCTGTCGGCCCGTAGGTTATCAAAATAGAAATTAAACTTCAACTTACTACGGAGACTAGCGATTAGACTAACTCTATATAGATGAGAAAGGAAGTTATGCGTTATGTCATCGTCAAATACGCCTACAATTAGCTAACGGATATCGTAGATTCGAACGTGGTCTGGTTACTGAACCAAATGGGAAAAATTACAATTTTCCGAACTGTTTTTCTCCTTTTTTTTAATATATAGGTTTTATACAATTTCATTTGTGATTATTTTTGTAAAAAAAAAAAAAGGCGGATGGACGGACCAGATTATAAAAATTTATAATTATTTTAATATTACTATGTCAAGTTTATTTTGATTACAATTTTTATATAAATTTTCCGTCTAATTTTGCTTCTATTAAGTAAGGACAGATGGACGGACTTTTTTATAAATGAAATAAAATAAATGAAATGATGTATATTAAGTATATCGAAAGTAATACTTACCAGTATTTTGTGAAAATTTCTTTGAAAATATCATCATTTTCGTTATTATCACATAATGAGCTTTATTTACTTCGATTGCGTTTGACATAGTTTTTTACTTTGTTTTTTGCTTGATTTTTTTTTTTTTTTTTTTTTTATAAATTTTTTTTTTTTTTTTTTTAAAATAGTTTATGATTCTTTATAGTCTTAGCGACGTATATGATATACATATATATATAAAAAGAAAAAATTGTTTTTATTTTTTTCGTTTTAAATTTTCATTAAAAATAAAGGAAAATCGCTTTTTTCAGGTAATTTTGCATTTTGATTTTTTTTTCTTCTTTCTTTGACGAATTTTGTGTTTTTCTTTTTGAATTTTTTTTTGCTTTTTTGATTTTTTTCGATATTAAATAAAAATCAGTCCCAAAAATAATTGAAAAGAAACAATCTTTACGATTATATTGTTTTTGTTGTTGTTGTTGTTGTTTACTTAAAAACGTCTGAATTTGTAGAATTTTGATTGATCAAGATGGTAAAGCCAAAATTCAATACCCGGATATCGATTGTAATGAAAGCCTGAAAGTGTTATGGTTCTTCTTCTTCTTCTTGTATTTGTTGTTGTTATTATTTTTTTTTTTGCTTTTTTTGTGTGTTTTTTTTCCCAAAAGATGTCCGTTCACAAAAAGGGCGGGCGGGTGTTTGTTTATTTGTTTGTATGTAAAGCCGAACTGTGGCGGGAGAGGGGGGGGCAGGGGGTTTAAAAAGCCAAAAACTTGTTCAAAAGGTAATGGAACTAAAATGAATAACTATTTAAAAAAAGGAAATTCAGACGTTTTTCAGCTATTACGGGTACTTGAACAATTAAATGTTTTTCTTGTTCTTCTTTTTCTTCTTCTTGTTGTTGATGATGCTTAGTGAGAAAGCTTTAAGTAGTTCTTGATGAAACTAAAAGTCGACTAGTTCTTCTCCTTTTTGTTTTTTTAACGATGAGCATACGGGTTTTTGTCTATTTCTGCTTGATAATCATCATCATAAGTTTAACACAAGCGATATCAAAACATAATTTTATTGTTTTACTATATCTTTGCTATATCAATAGTGGTGGAGCATGGAATGCATTGAAAAAACACAAAAAAAAATTAAACATTTTTTTTCATCGGTTTTTCAGTTTTTCGGTTTTACTTTTTTTTGCACCTTTTTATTTAGTCTCAGTTACATGTTACATGTTATTAAACGTTGCACTCAAGATGGCAAATTAATGATGGCACATAATTGTATGTAATTTTGAAAGAAGTAAGAAAATTTTTGAAAATTTTTCTCAATCATTGTTAAAGATGTCGTCATGTTAAGGGCAAGGCGCGATTGCATTTGAAAGAAGAAAGATCGGGTAAGAAGATCGAAAAAAAGAAAAAATGCAAGGAAAAGACAAACACTGTTTATGTCTCCCTCTATATAGATATTTTTGCTAAACACAACACTGTCTCCCTATTCATATATGAATATATATATAGTCATACACATACATATACATAAGTTTTTGTATATAGAAGACGAAAGCATCTTTTAAATGAAAACTCTTAGGCAAAAGGTCACTTGGTTGGTTGTAAGTTACACAATGATGATGATAACGATAACGACGACGACGACGACGACGACGACAACGACGACAACGACGACGAAAACGACAACGACGATGACAGATGACAAAGAGTTTTATAATTAAATGTTAGTCAATTCAAATTCATTGCGTTGCGTTCGTGTTGCTCTCTCTCTGTCTCTCTCTCTCTCTCTCTCTCTCTCTCTCTCTATCTCTTTTTTAACGCGTTTCATAAGTGTTTAGTCTTTAGAGAAAAATTTTCATTATTCGTATTGTTGTTGTTGTTGTTGTTATTATTGCCGTTCTTGTTCTTATTGTTATTGCTGTTATTGTTGTGCTCTTATTATTCTTATTACATGTTATTGTTGTTGTTGTTGTTATTGCTGCTATTATTTTTAACTTAAATCGTCAATCAATGAAAACCGAAAACAAAGAAAAGAACACAAAAGGATTTCACTACTACTACTACTTAACACAAAATTTGTTTCGTTAATGATGATGATGATGATGATGATGATGTTAGTTAGTTGGTTAGTTAGTTAGTTAGTTAGTTAGTGCTGCTGCTACTGCTGCCTTTTTGCCTTTGCTGTTTTATTTAGAAGAAGACTTGAAGAAAATTTTTTTTTTTTTTTTTTTTTTTGGCTTTGCTTTTGTCGATGTGTGTCCTCGGTTTAATATAAAAAGTTAATCTGTGCCGTTGCTCGTAATTGTTGGTTGATTATATTTATATTATTATTATTATACGTTTATATATAATATTTGTGAATTTTTTTTATTTTTTAAGTTATATTTTATAAAATATTTTTATTAATTTATTATAAAAAATTTTGTTGTGTTTTAGTCTGCCTGCTGCCGTACACTAAAAAAATGCCGCGTTTCTGTTTTCGCGTTTAGCAATTTTCTATGTTGACAACAACAACAATAATAAAAACAACAATACAATATGATATATACATTTACAAATATATGCATACATATACATATACATATACATACATACATACATACATACATATATACATTCATACATGAAAACCAATAAACAAATGCAACAACAAATGCAGCAACAACAACAGAACTAATAACACCTAACGTTAACTCTGCTCTAAATATAGTAAAATTTTATGCTGGCTTCAGCCTGCTGCCTGAATTTTTCGCTTCCTGCCTGCCTGCCTGCCTGTCTGTCTGTATGCCTGCCCACCTACCTGCTTGTCCGCCTGCCTGCCTGCCTGCCTGCCTGCCTTGCCTTCGTTCTCTAGATAGATGATAATAATGATGTTGTTGATGGTGATGTTGCTGTTGCTGTTGCTGTTGCTGTTATCGTTGCCGTTGTAGTTGTCGTCATTGTTGTTGTTGTTGTTATTGTCTTTCGCTATTGCTTTGGTGATATCGTAGCTCATCATCTCATATGTTAGGGCAATTTTTCTGTTTTTTTTTTCTTTTTTTTTTTTGGTTTTTATTGTTGCTGACTGCCCCATCAAAGTTTTACTACGTTTTCAGTTGTATTTTTTTGTTTTTCAGTGAATATGTTAACCAAACATTCCCGCTCTCTTCATAGGATTTTTATTATACATTTATATATATATATATACACGCATATATATATATATATATATATATATATATTTCTGTTTCCCTACAACATTTTTTCCCAACAATTCCCTTCTATTGTTTATTTAGGTGTATGGGTGCGTGTATGTGTATGCATATGCGTGTGTGTGTGTGTGTGTGTGTGTGTGTATAAACGTTGTTTGTGATATTTGATGCAGCCGTCATAATGGCAATGGCTCTCCTTACATAATAATAATAATCATGTTGCACTGTTATTTGTTGTTGTTGCTATTACATAGTGCACACATACGCACGCAATTGTGTTCACCTACAAAGATACTTATTGCTATAAACACTAATACATATCAACAGCACACAATTGCTCGTGAATTTCAGTGGCAGTGCATAAAGGCACACACTCTCGCAGGCTTGCAGCGCATATAACAACATTTGCCTGCTATTAGCTATTCACGTTGTTAGTGTTGTTATTATTCATTAATACTAACACATTCTCATAGTGCGTTTTTCTCGCTTATTCGTGCACCTCGAAAATGCGTTAGTTGCGTTTTCATGCAAACTGCTAGCTTTTGTTGCTGCATATTAATTGCATTCGCATACGATAACATCCGACGCGTTGCCCTATGGGCAACATTCTTATATGGGTACTTCCTTTCATATTATTATTAGAAAAATTGTGCCAGGAAGCGTTGATATTAATTTAAATACAAAGGCTAAGCGTACACTCCATAAGCGTTCAAGAGCGAGACGTCTTTAACTTTTGAAAATCAAAATTGCAAATATTTCTTCTTCTTGTTCCTAATTTTATTGCTTTTCTACTCAAAAACATTGTTTTTTTTTTGTCATTTTGAAGAGCCTGCAATTTCAAGGTTACCGTTTAGCCGAATAGCTGATAAGACTATCAGGTCAACGTTCGCGAGTCGAAGTCTTAGTGCAATTTCGATCACCGCGGTTGTAGTGAGCGCTCAGCCAGTTTGCCAAACTGTTCCTATTTCTTTCTCTCTTTCTGCCTTTCTTTCTAATTATCGCCCTGTGACAAGGACAGAGAACATCCTCTGAGCGATTGGTTGTTTTAGAAAAAATAAACAACAAAAAAGTTTTCTGTTCGTAACATTAACCAGCAAGCTTCCTATCAATACTTTGGCTGGAAGGTTTTCTCACGTTAGGACGGCCCGTTAACGATACACGTCATCTAATGTTTTTCTTCTCTTCTGTAATAAATTTTTGGTTTTTCTTTCCACTTCCTTCTGGATACTTCTCAGTCGTAAAAGTCTGAGTCTATTGTGTGTACTGCTAGCAGCAGTATGTTCTACTTTATGCCCTTCATTTACTGACCGAACAGCTCTCCTTAAGTTAATCCGATATTGTCGTTATAGTTCATTCAACTTGTTAGGAGTCTTCAACGATTAATGCACACTGATGTTATCCATGCGACAGGGGCCATTTGGAAATCAATTTAGATCGTGTTTAGATTTTAATCATAAACTGAGCGCATTTTTACACACTATTGCAGTAATTTGCCTTCGTTTAACTGCTTCTTATCAAACATTTCAGATGGTCTGAGTTCTTCATCTCTCTTTTCTTTGCTTTGCTTCTTTCTCGTCATCATCATATTACCCGTACAGGACAAATCGCCTGCTTGATCATCTTTGAATAAAAAGAGAAAAGTTGAAAATTCGATTGAGTCAATTTTTTTGTTTTTATTATATCCTGCGATAAAGCTTTTTAGATAACTAATTCTGGTCATTTCGAAGATAACAATAGGATTTACTTAATAATGCAGACAAGGGCTTATTTACTTGCTCTTCTATTTTCTATAGTTAGTCGTAAACGTCAATTAGAAATGTCATATAACGGTAACAATGATTTTGTTAGTATTCAAAAATAAGAGAATTATAAAACAATTAATATACATTAGCTTGCATTTACTAATGAAATAACAAAAAAAAAGGACCAAAGGTGCAGTCGAAATAGTTACGAAGAAATCTTTGAAGAAAATCTTAATTTTAAGGTTTAAGTTGACGAGAATAGTTAAGATTAAGTCAAACACAAGAATTTTCTTTTTCTTATGAATACTATGAGAGCATGTGGAGATACTTATCAAAGTCTTCAATTTATTCTGTTCCGATATGCTTTTGGTTTTTTGTCTTCTCCATTGATCTCTTCTCTCCTTTTTCCGTCACTTTTCCACACCTATCTTTTCTCTCATCTCTTGTCGTTTCTTTTTTTCTCTCTATTCTTATTTCTCTCTATTTACATCGAATTTCTTTTGGTTTTACGTCTCTTTCCTTTTCTTTCGCTTTCTTTCCTTTTTTTCTTCCCTTTCCTTTCTTGTTTTTGTTCTTCTCTTTCCTTCTTTTTTGTTTTGCTTTCTTTCCTTTTCATTTTGTCTCTTTTTCTCCTTTTTTTGTTTCCGTCCCTTTCCTTATCGTTTCTTTTTTTCTTCTCTTTTCGTTCCTTTCCTTTCCTTTCCTTTCCTTTCCTTTCCTTTCCTTTCCTTTCCTTTCCTTTCCTTTCCTTT
>KK502681.1:97048-107721 GCA_000688735.1 Glossina austeni
AAAAAAAAAATGTTGGTTATAAAAAAAAAAAAAAAAAAAAAATGGAAAATTGTGCATTTATTAGCAAAATTTTAGTGCCTTAGTTTGTCGTTTGACCTCAGCTGCTAGAAAGAGATCAAACCTTATAATGCGTACTATTGTCTATTCGATTCGTGTCCATTTTAACAAATTATGTATTGAGAGGGAAGGGATTTTAGATAAGCAATATATTATGTATATGTATCGTATATATATATATATATATAAATATATATATACATGAATATTTTCTATGAAAGTATGGGATTTGTGTTTTTATTTATTTACTTTTTTTTTTTTTTTTTACCTTTTCCCAGGCTTCGGTGTGACGGGGGTGGTGTGTATACATTTTTTGTCCTTTCAAGCCAAATAAGCCCTTTTTTAGCATTTACAATATCCTTTTACTAATCCTATCACTGATTAAAGTCCATTACTAGCATTAATTGATTAAAATCATTGTCATGTCCAAATTGATTAGTTATAATTAAAGGTCATTACGAATCAGTGAGCAGTGTTGATAGTTTTTATTAACATTTTATTAATGATTGTGTGAAAGTAATCTTTTTTTTTTTTTTTTTTTGTTTTTAACTTTGTTTTAAACAACATTCAGTCTAGTCATTATATAAATATAAAGAGACTTAACTGCATCCGCAGTTGGGCGAAGGATCAAAAGTTAATAAGGCAGGCTTAGGCCTTCAAATCAAAGCAGTGGAATATTGAACTCGGGTCTCTTATAATTTTCTAGTTCTCTATAAATTGCAGCATCCCGTCCTCCTGGAGGGATTTTCTATTCTAATTTGCAAATGTCGCGGATTTTACTTTGTTGTTGTAAAGTTTTGGAATACTCGTTGAAGTATTCGTTCATCGCTATGAAGACTGGTACGCAAAACTTTCTTTCTTTTTTGTTTTGGAAAATATATGTAAGCCTACGCGTAACTTGTTATGTATCTACTGGCGGCTTCTTGAAATTGCTTTACCTCGATTTTGGAAAAACTCTCAGCTCTTCACGATCCTGAAAGTGCCTTTAATTGTTCATTCACCAATCAGCTGACATAAAAATGCTATAGAACCACACTGATTATTAATCGTTTCTAAAATACCCTCGTGATCGTCTACTAATCTTATAAACTTTCTATGACCATCACGAAAGGATCCAAAGTATATTTCTTTAGCCGAAATCATTGCAGCACCTAAAAGAAAACTTAGGGCAGCCCAGAAAATATTTATACTGTTTACCAGCATCAAATTCTGAATCCATTTAAGCATGTCCATCTGTCCGCTTGCTCGTCTGTTTAGTGTTTGTTGTTAAAATTCTTTGAAGCTATCGCCTTTAAATTTGACAACAACATCGAAAGTGCTTATGCGTCAGGTGGTATTGAAAATGGGCCAAATCTGTCGCAAGACACGCCCACAGCACCAAGTGAACTAATAACACCTCTTTCACACGAAATCAAAAATTGGTTTTTTGCCTGTTGCTCACACAAGTACCTCTACAAAAATGAAAAATTGATCACGCCCACTAAATATGAGAGCGTATCATAATTTCATTGTTTTTCTAAGACACTCATAACGCACAGAGCAAGTTTCAATAATCCCATAAAGTATATGAATTCTTGGCAAGTTTCAAATTTGGCTGGCACGGAAACATGTCCATCTGTTCGTGTGTCCATCTGACTGTCTGCGCAACTGTGTAGTTTGTGTGGTAAACATTCTCCCATTAGGGAAAATGAATACATCGCGTACAAATTGCGAAAAGACTTCGGAAGTGACTTAAACTTTTCAAAAGACACACCTCTAACGCCCATACGCCTATGCGAAAAAAACTTTTCATTTGAAAATAGAATAAATAAACCGCGCCCTCTCCATATTATGGAGCATGAAAATTTAGTTCTTTCACTTTTTTTGTCTTTCTTTGGATAACGGTAATCAGTGTAAAAGACTCGGTTCCGCCCGAATATGATTTTCTTACTTGTTATTATTATATATCTCCCAAAGAAATTAATTCTTGGATTAAAATGAGTGGAGCATCGGCAGCTAAGTTTACCAGCTCTAGTTTGTCTGGCATTTTCTAGGTCATATCAGTACAATTAAGATTTCCATAGGATGAGTTTTTTCGAGAGGGAACTTGCGAATTGTGATAGATGTTGACCGGCACAAGGTATAGGTTTAATTGTAAGATTTTACGGCAATTGCAGACTAGAAGAATAAATGGCTTAAGCATCTCCCGATATGTGGCAATTATGGCCACAACGCGAATCGTAGCAAATGCCCTGATCTTAAATTAATCAACGATGGTTGGTTGGTGGTATACTTTGGTGGAACAAACTAAAAAGGTAGTGCGGATGAAAGTGTTGTCGATTTTCTTCATCATTTTTTTTGTTCATATATCTCTTAAGATTCATCGTGTGTTGTTCTAATCAACAGTATGGCAGCCGAAAATTTATTTCCTAGATGAGTTTCCGCATTGGTAAGTTTCTAATTTTTTCCTCCTAATTGTGTTCCAATTGGAAGTACCTTCTATGACCATCAGATGGACTTTTAAGTTTTCTTTTCTGTAAAAAGTTTAGCAAGATTATTGACATCTCTGTCAGTAAGTCCCAAGGGCAAGGCATGGACGCGTATTGAGCTAAGCCTATTAAAATGCCACCTTTTTTGACCATTAATCCACTCCAACCAATCGTTCATAGTGGCGGTTATGTTCAAAACCATGGAAAACTGCGAATTTTGTGTTACCCGAGTAAATGTTGCTTTTTCATGAGAGAAGAAAAAAATGCAGCTCATCATCGGCTTAACAAATTTTATGGTAAGTAACTCTTTTTGGTCGAAAACAACAATTTATCAGTGGTTTGCTGATATCAAACGAGATCATGTGAACACCAATGGCGCATGGGTTGTGAATCCATAAGAGGGAATAAAAAAATACTGAAATTTATTTTCGTTATTTAATAAGTAAAGATGTAAGAAATAACGGACGCCCTAAACGTGTTTGGGAAAAGTGCAATGAGTACAAAGAGTAGACGATTTTTTGAATGGTCACAGCCTTTACTTAGAGGGACAGAACGCGCCAGACAGAACATTAACGGCTAGGATGGCCAAATTATTATAAATGAAGTGAAGCTCGGATTCCTATGCGTCACACCGTTTTCTTTACATGTGATTCTCAACAACCAAAATTTCATTGCCCATCTCATAAGGAGATGGAAAGACTTAGGACCACTACAGAAACTGATGAATTGAAAAAAGCATGGAAATATTAGAGATATATACACAGATTCATATAACTTTTAAAGGAGACAACATTGATGAATGAAATCGAATTTCGCCTTAAAAATATTTTTTCTCACCCATTCCCGAAACTTCCGAAACTACTAACCACTGCATGAAATTATAAACTTGCTCTTAATAAGAAAAATTATAAAAGACACCGACCTTCATTAGGACCTTCAGTGATCATGAGCAGAAATTTAAAACCAATGTTGGGAATTAAGGTGAGCTTGGAAAATAAAATCAGGGAAACCGAGAACGGATTATAGGCAGTTGGCAGATAAGCATAGGTTACAAAAGTCTGAGTGAAATTTTGAGAATGACTTCAAATTTAAAACAATACTGATAAGAAGGCAAAGCAATAAGACAAAAAAGGTACTGGGGTAAGAAAGAACTAAAAATTATAAAGCAAATAAGAGAGGAAAAGAAGATAAGGTCGGTCTTCGAAAGTAAAAAACGAATTTATTTTCGCGTTTATAAGCGTACTTCAAAGTCAAAATAGATAAATTGAAGTCACTAACTAACTAGACTAACTAGAGAAGAAGAAGAAGAAGACGAAGAAGAACTCAATCCTCATCGCAAGTAAAGTTATGGAATCCTATATGTGCAACACGGTGGCAAAGGGAACGACCGCAGTCTGGAAAATGTCTTCCTGATCGGTAAACGTTTTGGCACCCACTCCAACTACGGCTACAAACCCTTGGTAATCAAAGTGTAGTCTATCCCACAAAGGATTGAATCCAGGCATGTCGTCTTAGTAGTCGCACTCTTTAACAGCTTGCTAAACCGCAATCATATATAATATTAAAAAATAAGCAATGATCGGTTCCTTATCAAAAAAAACTACTCTACCGGACTTGAGATTTGAATCCACGATCATTGAGTGTTTAATCGAGGCTGTTTGTCTACTCGGCCACTCAGGCGACTAGAAGAGAGTTAAAATAATCGAAAAGCCTTATTGCCACTTTATCTTCCTTGTTATTGCAGTTGTGGCTGCCAATATGGACAGACGTCATGCAAGAGCGCCCATGCGTAGCATCATAAGTTAATGGAAGTTAAAATGGGAGCAAAATTTTGGGGAAACATCGGCCAGAATTAATAGAAACAAGTAAGAAAGTTATATACGGTGGAGGCCGAATCTCGCACACCCACCACTATGTTTTTCGCACTCTACTGGCCAAGTTTTTTTATTTGATACCCATATCGCTGGTATTATTAAGAAAAAATGAATCGCGGATATGTCTACCATATCCATTTTAAAATTAAGCCATTTTTAGGCAGATAATATGTCTTCATTTACGGAGTGCACAAAATAGTTTTAAACACTCGGCCTTATGATAAATGAGCATAAAATTCGAAAAAAGTGAAATAAATAAAATTTAATCACTTTTAACTTTGTGCAGGGCGGGGCGGATGTTTTCCATTTTTGGACGGAAGTAGTCGAGTGCTTCGTAAAATAAATGTGCGATATTTCAGCCTTCTTGTAACGAGCAAAAATACAAAACTTTTCCTTAAAAAAAAACGGAGTTGTATTCTGTTTACGCTTCACTGCGCGGTTCCGTTTCGACCGACATACACGGACGGACGGACATAGCTAAATAAACTCAGAATTTCACGCTGATCAAGAATATATACATATATATATACTTTATAGGGATGATACATACATTATGGGGAAAAAATAAAATTAGTATCTTACAGTGGTGAGTATGAAATAAGGGGTTAATGAGTGCCGTCCAGTAAGGTGGGTGTGTGATACACAAATGACAGCACGTTAGGTAATCGAGTTCTGACTTATTGACAATTTGATGAAACAGGGTGGGGGGGTGGGAAATGGTAAACGTCACACGCCATAGGTAGATTACACCGCCTTCCAGCCTCGTGCTAGGCCGTTATACAATACTTCAGTTAGGTAATTTAGAAGTCTTACGTAGATTATTAGGTTTTTCAGCCCCATCCCAGACCACACCTTACCTTAGTTAGGCAATCGAAAAATTATAACTAGTTCACAACGCCTTCCAATCCCGTGCTAGGTCATTATACATTATCTTAGTTGGGCAGTCCAAAAGTACTCATTGGCACAGTACTCTGAACACGTCACTCCACAGTCACATTAGGGAAGGAAATTTATGCTTTGAGAATGGTCTTGAATTTCAAGCCCTTTAATTACCGTTTATTGTTTCAAAGACAATTTGTGTAAGACATTTTACACCATCTACAGGTACTGCTCAAGATGTTTAAATTCTTCAATATTTTTCGGTCGACCTGATGTTAAAGTTAAACAAATCCTGCGTAATCATAACGCCAGCTCGTTTAGGCTTAGAATTCTTGCACTTTTTCTTCATGCGAGAACGTATACTAATGGCAGTAACCATCCGCTATAAAATGACTGAAGGACATGGCGACAACTTCACGACTTGCCTTCAAATCAAATTGTTTATCTCGTTCAATTTATCGGAAAAGTTCTGCGCCCTACTATCTGTCTTAAATCTGTTTACCGAACGGTGTAACTTAAACACTATGCCACTTACTCAAGCCAAGTGCAAAAAAATAGCATTAAATAGACGTAGATCTCTACACACAACCCATAGCATTCATCAGGCCCGCTATACCATTTTTTTCTAACCCTAGTGTTTGTCTTTGATTATCGTTTACGCTTTCATTGACACACTAAGCAGATACTTAGTAAGAGCGAAGAGGCTTCTTTATCTTGCGCAGTGATTGCCGGGAAAATTTGTGAACCCTTACATTACCAAGGCTCTGCTTACTAGTCTTGTTAGATCGATCCCGGAATAATCTTCGATAAGGTGATGTCCGTCCTACCAATATTATATTGACTCGAGCGAAAGCAGTTTTTACCGTTCGCCATGCAAAGCTTTGGACGCGATTTTAGTCGTAACATACCGTAGCTTGGGCATCAACGATTGCTTATCGATTTGCTTACTCTTTTCAAACGTAGACGCATCTTAAGCATAATCTTTGCGATTAAATCACCGAGTGTCGAAATTGATTCGCTTGCGCTTGCGCTTGCGCTTGTGAAAGAAATTAACCTAAATGTTTGCTAAAGGTTGTCATCAATCATTACCTTCTGATTAAGCTTAGTTTATGTGGATGAGAGCACGTAGCCACTACCTATGGTTAAGTCTAGTTTAGATAGGTGCCCCATGAATATCATCAATAGAGATTTGGATGATAGCCACTACTTATGCTCCTTACCTGATGGATTGTTTGAAATGACGTAAACATGCCATTAATGTCTCAGTCATTACTTGTCTACGCATATATTCTTTATACAGGGAAGTATTGCACATAATTTCAAGCTTCAGTTTTAACTTTCGTTTTACTTCTTTTTTTTTCTATTTTCTTGATCGAAAACTAAGTTCAACTTTATCATCCAACGTGTTCATAGTACTTGTACTGTAAAATATGGAATTCGCAAATGGCAATAATTAACATCTGAAGCTGGCTTATGGAGAGTAGTGAGTAGAGAGTCTACTGTTGTCGTTAAAAATGCATTTTTCTTACTATCGTATAGAAAGTCTTCCGATCGTAAAATTGCTGATCGAGTTTATTCGTTATCGGGAACCATAAGGGGCCAGTACGTGGGCGTAAGTTAACCGCTGATATAGATGCTCTACCTGACTATCGAAAATAAATGCATCGTTTCTATGCAACCATTAATAGGAATGTCCCTGGCTCCTGGTGTGAGTTCCGAATATTTATCATATTCGAGACACCAACCTCTTTTCTTATACGATTGCTGGATTGCCCCTAAGAATTACGATCTTGAATTACCCAAATGATGGACGAAGCAAAGCAGCGATATGATACTGCAAAATAATCGCTGATTAGATTAACGTTCAGCGCATCCGTCCTTCATGTTTTACGAAGGCAAACCCAATGAAAGTCTTTCTCTTCTCAATCTCTCCCTTTCTGCGTCTCTCTCTCTCTCTCTCTCTCTCTCTATGTCTCTCTCCATCTCTCTCTCTCTCTCTCTCTCTCTCTCTCTCTCTAATATCTGCATATTATCGCACTCTAGGCTCATATGTTTAGAATTTGGGTTTAAACCATAAGTCTGAAGATGAAGAATCTGAAAACGGAAACCGACTAATAATTAAGCATTTCTGAACATTTTTCATTGGCTTAAAAAGTTTCTCCCCGATTGATAACCGAAGCATTGCGACATTTACAATTCAATGCTACCCCTCTATATGTGGTAAAGACGAAGACCCACCGTTGATCTAAATAAACCAGCAAAGCACTTCGCGATCCTATCTCGAGTTGAACATCTCTTCGAGTTTTTCCAAGCTTCTGCTTGTGCATGTATTTTGATCATTTTCTCTCTTAAAAATCAAAATATTTTCCATCATTTCGTACAAATATTTTCCCCACTTGTCAGCACTTCTTCAACGTTTCGAAACGGCTTGCAAGCCAACCGTGTAATCGTCCATTTTATGCTGCTACTATAGACTTTTGCAGAGTTGAGTTGGAAAGAACACTGACGAACATATATAAATTAATTATCATAGCATAACCTCAAAAGATGTGAACAAATTCCAAGATAAATTATTACGAGAATGTATGGAAAAATGCAATTGTCCAATTGCTTCAAAGTGCCGTTAAACGTTTTTGATTGGATTCGATAAAGACCATAAAATAAAAAAAAAGACTGCCTGCCAAAGTCAATCATTAATTAATGGCTCCTGTAGGGACTGATATGAACTTAAACTATATATTTTTCATTAGAGAGAGAGAGAGAGAGAGAGAGCGAGAGAGAGAGAGAGAGAAAGAGAGATAGTTCATTAAAATTAAACAATTAGTTATAAATAAATATATATACATATACATACATATATATACATGTATATATATATATATAGTTATATATAAATATATATATATATATATATATATATAGATATTTTTTAAAACGTCTGATTGGGGACTGTTTTCGTCATAGGCAACAACACATCATAAATCATAATGATGTACATGCACTGCTGGGTATTCTATTGCTATGCGAAGACAAAAAGATAAATTCCCTATAGAATTATGATATATAGGCTGAGTTGCGCTCAGATATGTCAAAAAAACGCGAAAAATGTTGAACATAACGCGTCGCTTGCACTTGCATAACTAAGCAAGTGATCCTCATACCATTTCCCATATAACTATTTACCACAGGTCAGGCGACACCGCTCCCTTCTTCTTCCCCGCCCCCCCCGCCCCTAACGAATGCGGTTGCTGTTGCAATGCAGTTAGACAATTTCAAAAAGAGAAAAAACAAAAAAAAAGGGAGAAAACCACCGAACGTATTGCAATTTTTGTTTAGGTCAGAAAGGAAAGAAACGTTATTGGTGGCAAGAAGAAGTTGCGGCGCGGCGTAGAAGTAAGAGCGGAGTTAGCTGCGGGAACAAATAAAATTGCATATGCATTTTTCAAGCAAAATGCATTTGAGGCGAACATGAGCTTAATGCCGAGTGATAGTAAACGAATGTAGAATGACATGCAATTGCACGTAAGTAAATTCGTTTTTTTTGTTTTGGTTTTTGTTTTTTTGGTTTTTTGTTTTTGTTTTTTCTTTTTGCGTGATTTCTATTTTCTACAATTTGAACAAAAGCGGAACCAACTTTTAAGTACTTGCAGCAATTTTTTTATGAAAAAAATAAAATAAAACATAACGGCCGCAGCTAAAGTAAGAGAAGAAGAGCGATACAGCAAAAGTACATACACACACACTGTGGAACAAAACAACTAAAGTTTAAGGTATGTGACGCAATGCGACGTTAAGGGCAGTGCTTTTTATTTTTTACAAAAATAAACACACACACACACACACACACACACAAACACACTTACACGGGAACAACACACGTACATGTGTGTCATGAACGCACACCGATTCGGATTTGTGTCTAAAGGCTGTATGAGAAAGATTTAAGCTCAAACTCGTGTGATAACAGGAAATACGCGCGTTCTCATGCTTTTATTATTATTACATATAGACAAATATATATGAATGTATATGTGAGTACATATATTTATATATATATATATATATATATATCTTATGTATATGTAAATGCAATGTGCAAGGGATTGTGTAGAGGTATAGCAGTAGATTGGTTAGCTATGTGGGCCAAAACTTTTCTGGTGACTCCAAATGTTTTATATGCACCGGCTGTCTGTCACTACATCAAACTGACAGTCAAGCAGGCATCCAAACTCAAGCATGCACCTAGGTACACACACACACACACACAAACGCGGCGTCTCCCATAGGCACGACAAGAGATAGAATGAGAGAGAGACAGAGAGAGGGAGAGAGAGAGCGAGAGAGAGATAAAGACAGACCCTGCCTCTGACAGAACTATAAATAAGGAGGCAAATGCTAACCTGCATTTGGATTACAAAAACAAAAAATTGATGTACATACTCGCACACACGACTACCACATTCAAACCTATGCAGGCTTGCTTGTGTTGTTGCGTTGCAATGCGGTTGCATTGAAAAAGTGCAACGTAAAAAAAAACACACAAAAAAAGATTGAAAAATTGTGCTGCGTTTTATTTCATTTTATTACCCAACCTATTTCTCTTGTTCTTCTTATTCTTGTTGTTGTTGCTGTTCTTGTTGTTGTAGTTGCAGTTGTTGTTAGTTTAATACACGGATGTAAACACACAGATACGTACACACAATTGCTTTGGGTATCTATTTGCATTGCTTAACGCTCTCTCTGTGTGTGTGTGTGTGTGTGTGTGTGTGTGTGTGTGTATTTGTAAGTTTGGGTGTTTGGGTGTTTGGGTGTGCGTGTATGCGGGTACGCGTTTAACTGTATGTGTATTCGTTTTTATATTTTCACTAGTGTAGGCGCATTAAAAATGCGCGCTTGCGTTTGAAAAATAACGCGCATTTTATTCAATAGCGAATAAAAAAAAATTTAAACAAAAAAAAAAAACAAAAACAAAATAAACAGAAAAATTTACAAAAATGCTCCGCCTTCATTTGAGCTGTAAGTAAGATGCGTGCGGTGGCTTTTAGTTAACATTAGTCACCCATATATATATATATATATATATATACATGTATATACATACACCTTTGCATATATCTGTATACGTATATATATGTAGTCCAGCAGTGATATTTCTATTGCAAGCCATGATAACAACAACAGTACCAAGCCCAACTATTGTGGGCTTGAAGCTTAAAAATGTACTGAAAGACAAATAGCCCAAGGGTTCCCGGTTATTTATTCTTTAGCCCATATATAGGTATAGGTATCGTGCTAGCCCTATGGCTATAAGGGAGGCTATATCACCCATATATATACATACACATATACGTATATATATATATATATATATATATATATATATATATATATATAT
>KK502681.1:120585-150229 GCA_000688735.1 Glossina austeni
AGCGTCATATTCACAAGTACATGGCCAATTGCTGGAAAGAAGCATACGTATGGGCCTTAACTCGTTCTGTATATATGGTAGGAGGTCCGGAGTTCCCGCCTGCAACCGTGATATCTGGCAGTACAAGTTTCCTCGAGGTCGGGGGAGGAGCAAAGTACATGATCCCAACAATAAGAGATTCCTTTACATGAGGTCTGGAATACCCGCTTGTGAGCGTCATATCTACAAGTACATGGTCTCTTGCTGGAAAGAAGCATACGGTTGGGCCTAAACCCCTTCTGCAGATATGGTAGGACGTGTGCAGTTTCCTCAGGCAACTGTGGTATCTCGAAGTACATTATCGCTTGCTGGAACGAAGCATATGACTGGGACTTAATTGTTTCTGCAGAGATTAATATGAGACAAATCTGGCTATCTAGCTGATGTATATTTAGAAGTTTCTACTCCCTTATGGGAAGAGTAATACACACATAATTCAATCTTGGCCACTTCTAAAAAGATCATTACTTGGCAAATTTAACCATCTCGTCTATTGGCCATAGTACCAGTACGTCAAACCGTTTTCGAGGGAAGAAAAATAACTACCCGAGCAATTTCGGGCACAGATCATTATATATGAGGCGCGGGCTTGTCGCGCGTTAACCATGCCTACAGTAACTAGATGTATTAGACCTATTTTTGGATAGAAGAGAAGCACATAACAAAGTTTTGACAACTTCTGAAGCGATCATCACGTGATGAAAGCGGGCTTTTCGCGTCTTGACTGGGGTTACAGCATATGCAAAGTAAATAATTAAGTCTTGACAATATTTCCGCACAGATCATTATAGGTTAAGTGCGGACTTCTCCCGCGTTGACAGTGGTTAGAGTAAATAAGTGAATCTCCACAATTTGTTTTAAATGCGTCCTTTTCGCGTGTTGTTGTATGTATGACCCATTGTTGGAGAGAAGAAAGATACATAATTTAGTCTTGATAGCAAGCCGGCCCTCAATTCTCGTTCGCATGGGATCTTTTGCCGAACGCTACTACAGTATATAAGAAGGAAAAGGAAGTAAGTGGCCATATATTCAGAAACGTGTGACATCTTGATGGTGGAGAGGGAAATAAATATTTAAGTGATGACAATTTTCGAAAATGTCCTCACCTACAGTGTCAAGTCCGTTCAAAGTGTAGCTTCAAAGATTCGTACTAAACTATGTTTCGAATTTGATCACATCGTTAATACCGACTGCAATCATAGTCAAGCAAACGTTCTTATGCAGTTTCCTTACAATAAGGAAAGATTGTCGGCGATTACGGCTACAGCGTTAACATGGCATAGCAAAGCATTTTCCGTTTAAGTTATCTGCGTGTCAAGTAAATAACAATTTGATGTCAGTCCAGCTCCGAATATTAAAATTGGAAAATAATAAGGAAACCAAACAATTCCATTTACTATACCATGTCTCTAGTTCTATGAAAAGAGTGTTCGTACGCTAAGTGACAAGCATTAGTTTGTGCTTCTTTTAAAGCTAAAAGAACATATTAAAGACTTTGCAATGCGTGGACGTGGAAGTGTATGAATTTCCTTTATAACTATTAATTGCAACGAAAAGTAAAGAAAAAAAAAAGTAGAAGAAGAAAAAGAAAGAGAAAGAGAAAAAACATTAATTTCAATTAAACATATGACTGAAGTGCGTGATAGTATATGGAAATTAGGTAAAAAGAACAAGAAATGTGGAGTTCGAGTTAATAGAAACCTTTAAAATTTTTGCCTTACGAAGGCCAAATGAAAAATATACATACCGACCGAGCATTGTTCATATATATTATGGTTACAAGGAGCGCCTTGTAAGAAATCTCTCAGGAGACACACTTAATTGGAATATTTTCTACACCTTAAAAACTATAAAAGAAAAACCTAATTGAGTGTAATGGCAAAAGATACAAAAAAAAAAAAAAGAAGAAAAGAAAAAAAAAGACATAAATGTAATTAAAGCGCTCTACACTTCAAGATACTCCGTATGTGAATATATAAATATATAGATATATATATATATGTCACCAAGAGTCCGTGCATGACTCTTGGAAAACAAAGAATAAATATTTAGCATACAATGTGTAAAGAACATATATATATATATACATATATATATATATATATATATAAGCCTGTAAGGTTGGCATTGTGTGTCGTGAGAATTTATAAATTTACCATTTGTCGCCAAGTCTCTGTGGCGTCTTAGTTTCAATATTCTTTGAGGCAAGTGCTCAAACATTCGTGTAAACAACAACATGGCCATACTATGCCATGCTATAAAAATAGTGATAAGATAAATAAAGTCCTTGCGGTGAATGACTTAAATTGTTTGTGGTTGTCTCTCAAATATTCTATAAACACCTTAGATATAAAATTCTTCGTAAGGTATATAGGTGCAGTCAGAACATAACTTTAAAGACGACGGCTTAGGTAAGAGTTAGTATTCCGTAGACAAGCATGTAATAAGATGTTTCTTAATCACATTTCATATTCATGTACGCTAAAGCCGACTTCCCTCAATTTCGTAACTTAAGTTTATGACTTAATTCGTTCAGTAAATGAATTTATTAATGATATGGTTTATGCGAAGAGTTACTCAGTCCGAACGGTATAAGGCATTCCCTTCAAAGAGTGGGATGAGATTTCAATGGGCTGTCGCATAGCCAAGTAGATAAAACTCTAAGGCTAATAAGTCCGCGTTCGTGGGCTAAAATTCCAGACCAGTTCGACAATGCGTGCTCGTAGTTGTAGTGCCTGATCGGTCGATAAAGGCATAACACATTACCGTTCGGGTATTAAGTTTGCACGCTATAGTCTATCTGTTTCTCTTTTTCCATCTCCCTTCCAACCATCACCTGATTGATTGGTGTCGTTAAAAAAAAAAAAGCAAAGATAATGCTTTGAAGAATACTGCAAGGAGGAGCATGTGACTAATAAATGTTACCTCGGAGAAAAGATATGCACGAATAATTCAAAGACATATCAACAATTTCATGATCGTTGGATCTCAGTGCCCATACCGTCAGATGACAATAAAAAATTAGATTTAAAATTGAAAAAAATTACGTTGTAAAGGAAGCCACAAAACACTAAACCTTTTATTTCAACCGTAGCATTAGCGTACTTAGTCTCATCTGCTATACCAGTCAAAGCCAAGGATGAGTTTTTGGGATATTTTGACTTAAGGAACGAAGAACGAAGAACGAAACTTTTTTACGGTTACGGCACATTGCATGACTTTGGCTTATTGGCATAACAAGAAACTATGCAACACTACACAAAAGAGTTTTGCGAAACAACAAACGATCAGAGTTGCATTTGTTCTCTTATTAGGTGTTTGACAGATAAGCAAGTCTGCTTCATTACACAAATCGATAGCCCGACATTTTTGGACATTAAAGAGGAATGTAGTCCTCTGAGAAAAGATCGAAAAGTTAACATTCTTAGAATAGAGATCCAACAGAATAGAGTGAGCCGTTTAAAATGACGAAAGCTTCTTAAGTAGACAGTAGTGAGACAGTAGTGGGATAAACAAAAATTGCTGCGATAGAGGGGTAAACATGACGGCAAATGACTTAGAGAATGCTCTCAAGCAGACATGAAAGTTAGAGCGTGCGCTTAAAAAAAATTTAAATATTGCAAGTTAGGATCAACAAAACTTCCTTGAATCTTCAGAGAAAAGATAAATTCCGCGAGAGAGAATGAAGTTGACAGCAGGTGAGTTAAAATGTACCGCAGGAAAGAAGTCAACTCGATAGGCTGGATCTTATAAGATGCGAATTCTCGAAAAGATTATAAACGTAAAAGCGTGAGCGCTGTAAGACTATAGCAAAGGCTTTAGAATAAAAAGAAGTGAAGAAAACGGCATGAAATGAAACAAATATTTACACCGTCAGAGAGAACAATCATGGCCTCGTTGTACTTGAAGGAACGAACAAATTTCATTAGAACGAATAATGATGACAACTTGTTCCCTAAAAAAAAAAAAAGAGAAAGAGATAAGGAAAAGGCGAAATAAGGAAGGAAAGGAAGAATTTGACAAGTTGGGCTTTGAGACAAGATATGAGAGATAATATAATCATGGTCATGTAAGCCTGAACGCTAGATGTAAGGAACCCCGTCAATTTGATGGATCGTTGCAGTTGGAAAAATAAAAATAACAAGCGGAACTTCGACGCAAACACTCCTTGATCAATTAGGAACAGGAGGTTAACAAAAGAGGCCCAATCCGTAACTCTCACAACCACAATGCAGAAGAAACTAAAGCAATCTTCATCTATAGCTTTCATTAGACTCATTAGGATCCCTTTCATGTTCACTTCAAAAATGCTGACAATCAATTTACTAACACATCCACGACTAGGATTGAAATCGAATTCAATGTGCGTTAGAATAAATGGGAAAGCGATAGGCGAAATATAGTTTCGTTGAATTTGCAGAAATTGGCAAGCGTAACGACTACGGGCAAAGCAAGAATAGGAAGTAGTCGAGAATTTGGACTTTGAGAAGCTATGGTCGCGACCACTTAAGCCTTAAAACAAAAAAGATAAACAAGACAACGTGAGGATTCAAAAGGAAAAATAAGTACCGCGAGAAGTGCAGACCGCGCTATAGTTAGCACGGGCCTTGACGGATTCCTATGGGCGAATTGGATGTCGCGGACGTAAAGCAGTAAGCGCTACGATAAATGGTGAAGACCACAGAATGGATTTCAAAAAGTATGATGGAATCGCATGGGGTGAAAATCGCGCCCTATGGTCCTTAAACAGTTTGTAAAAGACTAAGGAATCGACCACTTTTCAAAAGTAAAGCACCAGAGAAAGCAGCGTTAATGTAAGATTGTTTTCTCTCTTCCTTCCGTTTTTGCTTTTGCGAAATCATACTAATTTTTGAAACCGGTTCTTGCAGCCATTCAACTAAGAAAGATGGAAACCGACAAGAAATGATTTCCTTCTTTGGCTTTTCTATCTACCTGCGAGGAGAAAGCAAAGTTCAGCACGAATTTTCCCTCGTTACCAATTCATTTTTATTTTTCTTTGTTTTGCTTTCCTTATCGCCAAATTCATTATTATATCAATTATTCATTCTCTTCATCTCTTCAATTTGCAAAAGTTTTATTCTATCTTTACTTCTTATAATTCTTCTGATAATCAATTCTATTAAAGAAATCGCTAAAATAATTGATTTTATTGAACGCAATAAGCATATAAGAGATATAGAACGAGAGAGAGAGAGAGAGAGAGAGAGAGATAGATAGAAAGAGATTAACCGACAAGCAAATTAAATGATTTAATTTATAACAAACAATGAAGCAACATATGGTTGGTATACTTACCGAGGCATGTGTGTGTACGTATGTACGTATGTATGTTTGTATGAATTTACAATGAACCAAACAAATGAAAACTCAACGATATAAACAGATCAACGTTGCCCAGCATTCAACAATAATAGCAAGTAGTCCTCGATGATGGCGATGGTAATGATGGCAATGTGTGAAAATTTTATACCCAAAAATTCAGAAAAAAGAAAAAAGAACAAGAAAAAAAAAAACGAAAACGAAAACGAGAACGAGAACTGAAACTGTAACTTGAAAGTCAATGAATGCGAAAATAAGCAGCATTAACATACGAGAACATATGATAAACTCGCGCGCATACAAAGTGAAGCCGGTTAAAAAAAGTAAAAACAAAAAGAAACGAAAACAAACGAAAAAGCCCCTCAACGAAAAAAAAAAAGAAAAAAAATATGAGGAAAAAAGGAAAGTGTTTAAATTTTTATTGCTATAAATTACCGAAAAACAACGAAAAGCCCGAAAAGAGGATAAAAGTAAAAATGCACGGAGTAAAACTTCCTGCCGTGTGTAGCTGAGCAAAAATTTGCTGCACATCATTGTATGGGAACCAAAAAATGAGCTGTAATAACACCAGTCATTGGAAACCAACTGAACTGAACTCACCGGTTAAGGAATGCATTAAAGTCCATAGGCGACGAACAACACATGTGCATGTACATGTGCGCACCCGAGTCCGTAGTGTTGTAATGAATGATGCATTCATACACATACTAGAAAAAGAAAAACAGAGAGAGAGAGAGAGAGAGAGGGAGAGAGTGTAAGTCCTGCTGGCCAGTAATGCAAATAAGTAGAGAGTTTTTCTGGGTAATTTTTACTTTTTATTATTATTTTTTAAAATATTTGTTGTTTTTGCTGCTTTTGTCGTTAATTTTTTTTTATTTTTTTATTTTTTTATTTATTTATTTATTTTTTGTTTTTTTTTTCGTATATACATTTGGGTTGTTGTTGTTGCTTTGTTGCATTTTGGGCTATCATCAGCGATGGCCTTCATAAATTCACGTGTGGTCGGCAACCTCATCATATTTTTCATTGCATGCATTTACGTTGCAAATGAAAAACAAAGAGATAAATAAAAAAATAATTTAAAAAAACAAAGCAAAACAAAAAAATTAAAATAAAAAGAAGAAAAAAGAAAAGCGAAAACATGCGTTTTTTGTTTTTCATTTTTTGGAAATTGCCCTGATGTTTGCGTGGCGATGTTTGCTTCTCTGTTTATGTACACAGCTGAGTGAATGAATGAATTTTTACACTTCTGCAACACTTGCATTTCCGTTTTTTTTATTTAAAACTTATTTTTATTTTTTAATCAATTTTTTTTTTTTTTCGCTTTGCTTTTTTGCACTTCTTTTTCGCAATAATGAAGCGCTGATGAGTCTTAATGCCGGTCATTGACAATGCAAAGTAGCTAAAGAGGAATGAGACTTTTGTTAATTTGTGGCTTGTCTATGAAAATATGTGTGTGTGTGTTTGTGCGTGTGTGTGTTTGTGCGTGTGTGTGTATGTTTGCTTGCGTGTTTTAAAATCAAATTTTATAAATTGTTTTATTTACCATTTTGGGGCTACATTTGTACTTACTGTAGTTTTTTTTACTCCTTTACCCTTTGTAGAGTACAATTTACCTCGAAGCTGATTGCCGTGGGACTAAATCTTTATCGCAGGAGCGTGCATATCGTATTAGCTTTTTTATCGATCTACTTTCAATATTCATTTCAAATCTATCGAGTATCATCTAGCACTTATACGATCATTTAGCTTCTTCGCCTTTCTTTTTTTATGCATGCAGAGTTGTAATTATGTAATCAGTAGTGTAAGAGTCACCCCATCGCAATGCCTAAGGACACTATGCAAAATGCATTTTAAGTAGCATAAGATTCCACATGTTTGCATTTATTCCATCACCTTCATCGACGTACCTCAGTCGATTCATCCATTATCAATGGTGAGGCGAAAAGCTGCACTGCGAGGCTTTACATATCTGCCTCTCTCTCTCCATTAGCGTCTTTCTGCCCCCGGGAAATTCCTTTTCAGTCACTTGCACTCTTGTTTCAATCCTTGACGAAATCGCCTGATTGTCAATACGTGAATCCATCGATCCATAATCTTCTCTATATTTCTCAATCGGTGGATCGATTCATTTGTCAATTGGTAGGTTTGTGCATGCAACGCTTTACACATCACCTTCTGCGTTCATTTGTCTTTCAGCCCTCGAGGAATGTCTTGTTGAACTATTTGAATAGCTTGAAAAAGACGCCGCCTTTCCATTTATTTTACTTATTGCGTTCGTCCTCCTACGCTAATCGTGCCTCATTCATACAGCTACGGCTATCACTATTGCCAATCGTTTTAGTATTTTTCGATATCTTTCACACGTTCACTCTGTCCCAAGTCTAACCACAATATTCCCTTCATTTCTTCCGACAAATCTGCAATTAGTTTACTTAGGGCATATGCGACACATAGGCATTTTTTCAAAACAAATGGAACTGTTCGCTTATGAAGGTGATTGGAAAGGAATATGCAGCTAGAAAGCTGAAATGAATTTTTAACCAAAAATTTAGTTTTAATCGAAATTTTAATAGTATGCGGCACATAGTGCACTGCATGATCAAGTGATAGATTTCTGGTAAACTGGATTAAACTGGTAAACAGAAACTAAGCAAAGTTCCCGAAGCTCAAGGGCAGTGAACTAAGGCCTTGTTACAAGTTTGCATATAATCAATTTATACCTTTCTATAGGGACCAAGAAGTGTATGCCGTATTGCACATCGAATGTGAAGGCAAGTGGTTTCTCGAAATTTCTTCCCTTTTCTCTCAGCACCTCAACACAGGGCTAAAAGATACTTTTTTTCTTATTTGTACGGTCAGCCTCAAAGAGTCACGACCAGCCAGAATTATAGACAGAATAGAAAGGAAAGAGGAGGAGAAAATTAATAGATGTTAACATTTTATCTCAACGCTTACTATGAATTATCCAACAGCTGAACAAATACCAATAGTAGTCGTTCCCAGTCTTCCAGATGTTTCCACCCTCACGTCGAACGCGCACAAATGCTTATAATGCATCCTGGTCAACACTTAACGGCAATGTTCTGTGATTGGCTGATCGAAAAGAAATGCAAAATCCATCAGCTAAAGTAAGACTAAGAACGTCGGCCAGTTTTATGCCAACAATAAGAATTACGTTCGCCAAGGGATGTAATAAAAAGCAAAAATAAAAAGAAATAATAGTACAAATCTTCTATGTTAAAAAGCGTTTAAGAGCGGTACTAGTTGAGTCAGCTAAACAGTTTTATTACTCGGATAATCGGTTTTATTATTCGGATATTCGGTTTTATTATTCGGATAATATTTTTTTTGCTTGTTTCGCTTAATTACCTGAATATAAATTATGATATGTAATGTTTGAAAGTAAATAACCGGGTTTTATATTCGAATAATCGAATGTTTGCTGAATATTAGATCTCGTTAAGGTAATTATTATTAAGTTTCCGTTCTGTAAATAGTTGAATTAATTTGAAAAAGTCAAAGTATGTTTATTCTGCAAGTTCTGCATCATTTCGCGAAAAAGCCAAATGGCATCGTAATGGCATCGTCGCGCTGCTACTGAAATCAGTTCGCGCGCTTGTATGTGTATAAATGACTATATGCCTGTGTATTGTGTGAATTATTAACATTTAAATGAAGCTCATCAGTTTTTTTTTTTTGTACTTTTTAATTTTTTTTTTTTTCTTTTTTTTTATTATTTACAGCAACCGATACTTTTTTAAACATTTTTTTATTCGTTTTCGTTTTTTTGGACAATAATAAACATTAACGAAAATCACATGTATACAAACACAGATGCATACTCTTATATATATATATATATATATATATATATATAGGAAGTAAGTGAATGAATAGTCAATTGGTTCGTTGGTTGCTGGCTCGTTATGGCGATAGGTAGGTAGGTAGGTAGGTAGATAGATAGGTAGGGACAGTGGGTAGAGAAGGTTGAGTAAATAATTTTCATTATCAACAATTACGGTTTGACCTTGAAAAATGGCATTGGCCCCAATTATGCCGACAATGTGTACAATTTTTCTACAGTTTTATTTTTTTTTTTATTTTTTATTCCTTTTATTCATGCACACACACACACACACACACACACACATAAATATGCCAGGAGACTTGTTGGCCGTATAAGCGTATGAATGTGTGAAGTTTTAATAATAACGGGGTGCTGGCTCAGTTTTGTTATTTTCTGTTTCTTTTTTGCTTTCATTTTTTTCTCTTTTTTTTTTTTGTTTTATTGTTCATGCGACGAAAAAATGAAAAACTATAGGTATAAATAGGCTTATTATTGTTGTACGGTTGGTTGGTTGGCTTGGTTATCATCGCATGGGACCCTTGCTTGCTTGCTAGCATTCGTTTACGGTGCTGGGTAACGTTATTCACCGCTGAAAAGCAAAAGCAAAAGCAAAACACTATCACTTGGCCGGTTGGTGTCGGTGTCGGTGTCGGTGTCGGTGTCGTCGCCGTCGCCGCTATGGCATGTGGCCTTGATATGATATCATTGCTTATATTTACTGTTTGTCTGGCTTTATTATTGTTTCCAAACGCACACACATATTTATATAAAGCAGCCACTCATTCTACTTTATAGTAGAGTCATACGTACCTCTGTCTCGCAAACGTATTCTTGTTTATATCATATACGTACAACGAACGCATTTAACATTTGTTCCTCATTTCGTGTGCTTTGTCTCGTATTTAAAACTATGTATATATGTATGTATATGTAGCGTTTACGTTTACGTTTACTCTTGTTTCTTCATTCTTTTTTTTTTTTTATTTTTCATTGAGTTCGCATTGCGTAAAAATTTCACGTTTGATTGTTCATTTATAACGCGCCTTTTCATTGTCACTGTTCACTTCTTTTTATGGGTGAAAATGTTAAAACACAAAAAACAAAAAAAAAAGAAGCAAATCGCGTTAATAAATAAATAAATAAATGTCCCCCAAAAAGAAAACTGAAACAATTTTTTGGTTAATTTTAATTGATTATTTACTCTTACACCGCACTTTCACTTTTACAGATTGCGGCTTTTTTGTTCAATTTTTTTTTTTTCATTTTATTGTTGTTATCGTTGTTGTTGTTGTTGTTGTTGTTGTTGTTGTGCTGCATCAACAACTTGTTGATGTTTTTGTATTTATTGCATTTTCGTCTCTTTCGTTTTTTTTTTTGTTTTTCTGGTAATTTAATCAATTAATTTTAATATCACTCAATTTTGTTTTTGTGATTGCTATTATCATTAAGGAAGCGGGCGCGTATATGTTTGTGCATATAAAAATACTTATAAACCTATTTTAATGAATTCAGAACAAGGTCATGACTTTCAAACAAAACAAGAAAAAAAAAAATGAAATAAAGTGTTTTTTAGGTTAATTGTAAGGTACATAGGGTTGTTTTGTTTAATGATTTCGAAAACCGGTTCCGGAAATATCACTATTTGTAAACATTTTGCTTTGGTTCTACAAAAACTTTATTAGAAGACAATACAACAACAAAAACAAATAATTTCGACAATAAAAACGAAAAAACTATTTTTAAGAAAAAATTTCTAATAATGGAGAAATAAAATTTTTAGAAATTATTGTCAACATTTTTAAATTAAAAGTTACTTTTATATGCTACAAGAGGAAAAGCAGTATTATGCAACCGTCTAAACCATGTTCAATAGTGAAAGAAACGACTGTCACACCAACCAAGGGGCAAATTTATGTTAAACAAGTGGAAACATTATGATGGGCCACGAATCGCTATTACATACCGTGTGTCACTTTGCTTAATACAGTATATTATTCGTATAACGACGTTTCAAAATAAGCTCGTATAGGGCTAACGATCGAAAGAGTGGTCCAATCCGGTCTTGCTATAAAATATGTCAGTCCTCAAAATATCTTAAAAATTCGACCTGGTAGATTGAATGCAAAAATCAGACGGACAAACCGACATGCACACAGACGGACAGACAAGATTAGATCGACTCAGAGAATGATTCTGAATCAATCGGCATATTTTGTCTAACATTCGAGACAAACTGTGAAAGAAGTTGCACAGACGGACAGACCAGACTAGTTCAATTAAGAAAGTGATTCGGAATCGATCGGTATAATATGATGTGGATCGATCTCAAGTCCTCCCGAGTGTTGCATACATCCGCACAAATTTAATATATGCTTGTACCGCTTGTACCACAAGTGGTTTATGGTTTAAGAAAATAAAGTTTTTGTAAATTGGAATATCAAGCATAAACCTGTGCTCATAGTATGTAGAACGATACCACGTTGTTTCATAGTCACAAAGCAGTTCCACATCTTGGATGGAAAGAACCCAGAACCGCAGTACTTGTATTAACATTTAAATTTTTTCTTATTCTTTTTCAAGGTTTCTTTATTTATTTTTTGTTTTTTATATGAATTGAAAGAATATACGGCCTATATAAATATTACATGTGTCCCTATAGCGTTCCCTATATTAATAAGTAAAAGAATTTAAGCTATAGGTTTTCCTTATTCACCTCGTCTTATTTAAGGCACGTGGCAGATTTCTAGAGCACAGTGCGAGGCAATCTATAATACTTGTCTCACAGCCGTACAGACTATCAGTATCATGACCCATTTTCACTGCTTTTTTGTTTTATATGATCTATAATACTAATCTTTATTTGACTGATCCGTCGCTGAATACTATATATACACACAAACAAGCGTGCTGCCCTGCAGATACGCCGATAGCATCCTCGCTATTGCTTTAACTTTAAACAGAAGATACTTTTACGATAAAGATACTTTTACGTAATCGTACGATCATCTTGCTGAAAGTCCACACACTCCTTTCTTTCTGTTCACTGGATTAATTCTATTTAATATCGAAATCGTTATTCATTTAGTTGCTCAAAATACATTTTTTTGTGATCTGGAGCAACATATGTTACTTCACACGCCCAGCCCGTCAATCTTTTACTTATAGTTTAGTTATAGTAGTAATTTTTATATGGAGCTAAATAAATAAAAAAGTAACATTTTAATTACTTGCATAATTCTTATATGTGACTGAGAGTCACTTCGTGGTAGGATTCGTTATAAAAACACGCCTAAGATTTAAAAAGAAAATTTTTTTAAATGGAACTTTTTTTGGTTAAAAAAAGAGGAAAACAAATTTTCTAAATTTCATTTGTCATTACACCCTACGCCGGGAAGAAAGTTCGGACTGTAGACAGACACATTTTATATACCGCCGATCTATTCATAATTAAAGCTTGTTCGTTCATCCGTCTGCTCGTCAGTCTGTCCATCTTTACGCAGTTCGTAATTTTCCAGATATTTTAATTAAATTTTTCCATATCGCTGCAAATGGCCCAAAGCTGAACCCTATCGCAAATGGTTCGGACCGGACAACTTTTTTTCCCAAATCCCCTACCACACCTTACTTTGAAAAGATATTATTTGAATAATTTTATTAAGCGAAGTGATGTAAGCCCTGTCGCGCTATGCTGCACTGTGTATACTGTGTGTACTGTACTGATGAAATAATCGCTATCAGATGATGCTTTGCCGCGAGGCGTCTAAATATATTTTCTTCGAGACGTGATCCTTTACCATACAGAGATTACTTCCAAAAACAAACGAACCATTGAAGGAGCACATGGAACTTTTTTCCCCAAACTCAACATCGGAGATAAATTAGTTTTCATTCAAAGCCATGATATATATAATATTTTTCAGCATTAAAAATTTTTGAGCCGATTCAGACCCATTCTCTTGTTTCATTTTGTTTTTCTTTTCTTTTTCTTGTGATGATTAGAAAGCTTAATGTATAGGTCTTTGGTCCTTTAAAACTAGTTATACGTCAACTTATCGGTGGCCGGAATACCGAGATATTCCTGTCTATTCCTTTTAGGAACGGCCACTTAATATATCAAAAATTGCAATAGAAACTTCAAACGCATTCATATAAATTTTCAGCTTAATCACTTTGAATGAATCGCATAGTAAATCCGATCAAGCCGATTAAGGTACTTCTTGTTGTTGTTCATCAAAACTGAAACGAAAGTTTTCAAAGTGAAAAATTTCGAAAATTATTGGTCAGCAACATATATGACCTAAGATAGATCAACTAAAGGAATTTAATTTTTAACACAATCCTATACAATGGGTAGAGATGAAGATTGTGAAGGACATCAAAAGAATCGTTTCATTTCCCTTATGCGTTTTGCATTGTGTTACACTAACAAAAGTTAAAAACATAAATTTTCTTTTAAAAGAATTCGGTCGAAATGTGAAACAATTTATCTACAAGAAACTATAGACATAACATACTTAACTACGCCATCATCATCATCGCGTTTATCAAGCGACCAAGTATAAGCACTTGGGTAAATAAAGCACAAAAGAATGTAAAGAGTTCCACTATTCATAGTGTTTATGGTTTCAAAGTAAGATAATTATTATCAAGCGGCTCAGTTAAACCATAACAATAAGATTCCGTATTATAAAGAGAATACGTGAAGTAACCCATTCCATGAAATGAAAAGAGTATGAGGATAACATATTTAGAATTGTGTTGTCTCTCTTTTTCTCCCCCCAACCCCTCGGAAAGGAAGAGCTAATGAGCACTAAAGGAAAACTTAATAGAAGTTTTTTATCGTTTAAGATAAGCATCACGGCTTCCCTGAAAGCTTACAATCAACAGTAAACAATGATTACTTGGAACGAGACAAACAATACAAGCGATAGTTGTTTTCGTTTTTCTCTTTTAAACGGTTTCCCTTTGTGATGTGTGTTGGCCGAAAAATTGTGCCTTTAAGACTTCACCGATATCATCCTGTGTTATGTAAAAGTAGTTTTAAGTATTTTATGTAACAAAAATTTTAAAAGTTTTTTATTATATTTTGTTTCTTGAGGCGAAATTGTCATCATTCGGCCGATAAAAATCTTGATTCTATACATGTATGTGGATGGAAGTATTAGCGAAACTGAAAAGTCTTTTAGTCATAAATTTAATGTCGTTCCATGTGTAGGCTATAAACTTTAGCAATTATTCGAAGATTCTTTCAAACAATTTCTCCATTTTCCGCCGAAAGCTTTTAAAATCTTTCGTTCTAATCTCATCTTATAATGAACTAAACAATTATTATATGGGGTAATAGGGTGAAGCAAAAAGAGCGAGTTAGCTAAACTAATTACGAAAATTCATTTTTATACCCAACCAAGAAAGGAGTTATTTTGCCAAATCGAGCTAAGTGAACTAATTTTGAAAATTCATTTCTATCCCCACTACTAAGGGGAGTTATTTCGTCGAAAGATCTGGAAAAAGAAAATGTCAGAGACGTCAGAGGATACCGCATATATATTTTTCGTCAGTATATCAAGCTCTGAATAATTCCCGGCATGTCCATCTGTGCAACCCCTGTGGCAAATGTTCTCTTGATCGCAAAAATCAATATATTGGAGACGCTAATGTGAACGATTGTCATAGAATTAGGAGAGAAAGCTTGGAAAATAACTGAAAAACAGAATTGTATAATAATTTTCAAGAAAAAGTTTTTATGAACCTCCATCCAAGTCTATTCCACTCTTAATTCTTACCATATATTAACAGACCAGTTATTCGATTTATCAAAGAAGGATGGTTGGAATATTTACAGCACTCAGAAGAGCAGAAGAACAATTCGTAGATACCACACATCTTGATCAGTCTTAAATTTCAAATCGATTTGTCTGTCTGTCCGTCGGGTTGTACATCTTTGGCGAATACAGCTGGTTGCTGAAATGAAATTATAGGCTTCGCACTGAGAATGGATTAAATCGGTTAAATAACACGCCTACAGAATATCGTAAATTGAGAGCAGCTTTTAAAAATTTAAGATTTTTTTTACATAAAACAGAAATACAACGAAAATCTTCACGTGTATTCTGTACTCCGCCCGCCTAATATTACAGATTTGATTTTTAGTTATTTATTTTGAGAGAGCGCAGTAGATTCGCTCACAATCGAATATGATTTTCTTTCTTGTTATCTTTTGGAAGCGAGATTTGGCTGCTGTTCGCCTAACTGTGGCCGTAACCTAGTTGTTAAGTGGGCAATCGCTAACTGTTATGCCTTCACTTTAGCTACAACCGAACTAAACTCCACCGCACTGAAATTTTAATGCGCGAGTGCTGACTTGGTCGTCGAAATTCTTACCTAACCGCTTTGAAGATTGAAAGGAACCATTTTATGATTTCCTGGTGCTGGAAATTTAAAACACCTGTGAAAGTCGACAAAACTCTTGGCACGGACCCTTAGATGGCGGCTATTATGACGTCTATTGCACTGGAACGCTATCACCATATGATGAGAAAAATGCTCTACCAGGCTGTTCATCCCAAGAATTGAGATTGTTCGTTTGCCGGGACGATTCACTCTAAAAATGTAACAAGTGGGAGCTGCTTGTAACTAATTCCCAACTTTCTCAGTTCCGGGCGAACATAGGCAAATACTAGATCCTCTTTACGTACATGCATAGGTAACTCCCTTTAGAGAAAAGTCTGCTCTCTCGGTGCGCATTTTCCCCCTCGGTTTAATACTGGCTACGTCGCTACGAGCCCTAATTCAAATCAATCAGCGAACCAATAATCACAAATTAGTTAATACTTATAGGACTTACAATGATCTTTGACCGAACGAGCACATCTTCTCATCACAAAATTACAGGATATTAGGAAGAGTTCACGTGACGGATGTTGTTATCTTTTTCTTAATAATTATTTGCGAGCACTGACCTGCAGTCTTCTTACCTCACCTATTCATAATCTAAATTTTCTGAGCCAATCTTCCCGAAGGGTTACAGTCTAGCAGCCACTAGATAAATTCGAAATAAGGGTTTGAAAAGTTGAAGAAGACCGAGAAGAGCCATCGTCGAAACCGCTTATTACCTCGGTATTGGTCTTCTTTTTACACCCTACACCGGATATATTAATTTCATGCAAATATATGCAACAGAAGGGCATGAGAGGAATAGATGTGAGCCTGTCTATCTGTCTGTCCGCCTTATTGCTTGAGATCAATCTACGTGCAGCAGCCTTTGAGATATTTTGACGGACTTCGGTACGTTGAAGTGTTTCGGCCCAAGGAAAATCGTTCTCATTGATACATTTTTTCGATCACCTCACACACAACGCGTCATTTCAAAAAGTCGTATGTATGAATAACTGTAGGGTGGCGTACGGCGTTTAATGGAGGTCATTGGCCCACTACAGTGATTTTACTTGTTTTAAATACATTACGCAACTAATCATTTTGAATAAGAAGAGGAAGAAATATTAAATAAAGAAGGAAATAGCGAAAAAATGGCCAGATAAGCGTAACTAAGATTATTGGACCAGTTCATCAACAACATATTCTTACATTTTAAACGAAACGTTCATAGTATTCATACATAGCATTACAAACATTTCATAAACTACTTCCCTTCATGTGAATGGAGAGCCGTCAAGTGTAAGTAAAGAATAACAAACACACCCAAATATAGTTCAGTATGTAAATATGTGTAAAAGTTTTTTTATTTCTTCTAAAACACCCCATGGCTGTGTTGTGTTAATATGACAAAAATTTATTAACAAGTGCTTCATATTAGGAATTCAGTTGGGTTCGGCTGCTTATGTAAAATCAATTGACCAAGTGACCCTTAAAAATTATCTATATCCTAAGCATTTTTTCCGCACGGATAAAAGCGCAAAAAGGAAAGCATTTAATAAACTAAAAGAAAGGTGCGTCAGCTAAGGGTCCGTATGTTTTAATTTTTAGTTTATAAGAAACTAAATTGCAATACGAATGCACTTGCAAATGTCAAGTCGGGTACACTTCGTGACTTCGAATATTCAGAATATGAATGTTGGTAAAAAAAAAAAGATTAGAAAAGAATTTTATAAATGAACAATTTTCCGAAATCATTTCTCAAAGTCACTTAATCCATGTCTGATTAACTTAGAAACACAATACTCTCAAGTAGTATGAGTCCAAATAGTTGAACCCCCTTTTTCTATTCTAGAAGAGAAGAAAACAAGTAAGAAAATTATATTCGGACGAAACGGGAAAAAACTTAGCATCCCTACTCTATAATACTGCGTGAGCTTGGCTGATTTTCCCCAGTTTTGTGCTCCAGGACCAGACATAGAATATACGAGCAAACTTTTACCGTCGTATCTGCCGTGTTTTGCAATTGACGAGCAAAGCCCACATTTTTTTATTTTTGAAAACAGGAATGGTCTAAGGTTATGGGGTACTGTGGTCATATCACTTGACCGATTTAACGCAATTTCATTACGCAACCTGTGCGCAAATATTTCGAATCCTTGTGCCAACTTTGAAGCTAATGGCTGCAGTTTTGCGACCACAGATATTACACACGCAGAGGCAGGTGGACGGATAGAGGGACTTCGAGGTGCTTCAAACATTTCGACAAAGTGAGTATACTCCTTATCATCCGGTGATGGGTATGAAAAGTATTTTGCATGATGCGGGATGCAATTCCATTCATTGTGTTCAGAGCTTTAATTGTGACCTCAGAAAACTCTGCGGCCAAGGAAAGCGCTATGATAATATAGGCTTAAAATACTGTAACCTAAGTCTATTTTTTGGGAATTTTCCGTTATTATTGAACTTATTTTGCAATAAAGTTCGTACCACGGACGATTTAGCCTAGACTTTATTTACAAATCTTAAAAAATTTATATACAAATTATTTTAAGAAATTTAAATTTGGAACGCTTTAATACGCTTTGATATCACGACTCATCTCTCTTGACCCAATCGATCTTGCCTGCTTGTCTGCAAAAATGTCTCCTTTTATTAGCAGGTTACCATTATCTAAACTCAACACAACATTTTTGTGTTGATCTCCTTTTCCGCCAAATTTCTCGTAATTGGTGGCAAATTGCCCCCCGAACCCCAACCGCAAGAAGCAAGGGAAAGTGGAGTTTTGGGGGTTTCTTCCTTCGTCTTCTTCTTTTTCTCGAAATTTTATTTCTATATGGAATCGTAACAATACCAATAACTTCTGGCAGTTCGATTACACAAAACCGAAACTTTCCCAAAGATAACCTAAAGGAATCGTTGAGTCGAAAAGAAGGACTTTTACTTTGAAGGTTTTTTTCCCTAAGAATAGATAACATGCATGTGAATCTAGAATGGCTTTGAATTGTAAAGGGCACAAGAAGAGTGCCCTCCTCCATATAATGTCAGCCGTCTTTATGACGTACATGTGATAGGCTTGTAATCGTAATTGTAACAAAAACTGTTCCTTCTTTTCTCATCTTCTATCTATTATTCTTTCTAACTCTCCCTCTACCTCTCTTGCTACCGATGAAATTTCGTGCAAACATTATCGTTTATTAATAAGTTACACTACCAAGTAGCACCATATTTTCGACTGAATGCCTTACAATCCGAAAAGCCATCCGCTTAGCGAATATTTAATTTTAAAGGCAGGTCCTAATTTTATCAGGCAGTAAATCTGTCTTATCCGCTTTACAGTCATTCCCTCAGGTAAAACCCATTCTTACAATATGGTAATCAGTTGCTTACTTGATAACCTCAAGTGTAATATATTTTGGTTTCACTTTCTCTGGGGGCCCAGTCACATGGGCTTTCTTGGCAAACAACACTACAGATAAAATTGCATCTTTTAGATCATCTCCTTTTAATGATCGTGCCGTGCTTGCTGCAGATCCGATGCCAATCGACAAAAAGCATTCGATTCTTTCTTGGCAACAGCGATGGGATAACTCATCTTATGATCCTCATTCATACTCTTTATTCTCACAAATAAATAAATCCCGTTGGTTTACCATTAGCGGTCTCAGATGTGACATTATTTGTCTTATTAACAGGCTGATGTCCAATCACACGAGACGTAATGATCATCTATCCAAAATGAACATAGTAAACAATGCTTTATGACACATGTAGAGTCTTACAATCTCCTGATCATATCCTATTTGTCTGTCCGAATGTGACCACTTCCATTCGCCATTTCACACTTCGCAAAGGTGTGGTCCAATATGTGGTCTTTGTGACCCCGGCATTCTTGACATTTTGCCTTCTCGCAATTGTTTCTTTTCTTTAATCCTGCGTTTACAGTCAGCTTATGAACGTACTATCTTTTACACTTTCCTGCTCTCACACCCATCAATTGCTTTATACAATTTTTTATACTCATATACCACCACATGACATCTTACATACATCGGAATTTACTCCTCACTCTTTTGTTTTATCCTCCGTGACGGACGAGGAATAGGCGCATTTTAATAATAATTATAAAAAAAAGAAAAATAACGCGGCGGACGTATGACATACAAAATTAAAAAAAAAAGAAAATCTTTAATCAAATAATCACCGAAATAAATAAATAATAACATCACATATCAAATTTAACCCCAACTTTGCTAAGAACCAAACAAAGAACTCTGTGTTCACATTGGGTGTTTTTTACACATTCCAACGAATTTTCGTTTGTTAATTTGCTAAATAACAGAAGAAGAAGAAGAAGAAGAAGCTTGACTTCATTACTTTTGTCTTTTTTCATTTCAAAAATAGTCAGAGGCTAAACCATGCAAATTATACGGTTGCGAATCGTTATGAATTCAATTTCTGATGGAATAAAACATGAGACGTCTTCTTCATCATAATTGTTCACTCAAGGGTGGCTCATTGCTAGCAGTTTAGCCGATGATCGAAGAAAGCGCAGTCCTACTACTTGATTGTTTCTTACCAAAGACGTGGCACAAAATGTTGAAGCAGGTAAGTTATCCACTAAAGTACATATAAGCGAACTCGTATATGTCGTTATAATGGAAAGACTTACTCCCTCATGTAGGGTTTCATAATTTTCTCAATAGTGAAACCCTCTTCTAAAACTCTCATCCCAAAGGCGTAACTTCCCCTATAACAAAAAAAGCCTAAATTACTTTCTAAATCAATATTCAACAAGAATCTAAGCGTTCTTTTACGAGAACCTAAAGGCAATACTCTGATAAGCATCCAAAATGGAAAGATAGTAGTGGGTCTGAAATTTCGTATGTTTGTTCTGACATATTTTTAGCAACAAATTTCCTTAGGTTCCATTATAATCCTTCTTATCAAAAGATCAGAACAAAATAGTCTTTATTAAAAAGTATTCAACTCTTTGGATTGTCTTCTTCCGAAGATGGTCCACAAACGTTTTGAAATTCATAAATACCTTAGCTGATGTTCTCTTTTAAAAGAAATCAGTCAAGTATTACATAACGTGAAACATTCTTTAGCTTTGTATTTGCAAGGCATAAAGAAAAACTATAAAGTTTGTACATGTGCAGGCAGCACCTTATAATGACAAAGAAAATCTCTCGATCCAGATACCAGTTAAAATATTTGCTTTCAAATTCTGTACTCAACAACAATAGATCTTATCAAGAAACTGACAGTGGGTTTCGAAAAGTATACCTTTTCCCTAAATAGGAATCGGGAAAAAAGAATCTTTAGTAAAGCGTATTGCAACGCTTGGATTTTCTTCAATTTTCTGAAAGTCTCCTGGTCTTGCGAACGTTTTCAAATTCATAGCTAGATCAGTCGATTCTCCCTCTCCAACGAATTCACCCAAGTATCGTAAAAGATGAAGTATTTCTTTGCTTCATCTTTGCAAAATATTAAGAAAAAATATTAATTTTCTGCTTGTGCTCAAAATATTGCGACGGTGAAGAAATCGTTCGCCCGGAATACGACCTCAAAAGTCCTAAACATATGCGTTCATTTTTCAAACTTGACACTCAATCGCAAGCTGTCTACTTGCAGTTTAAAGCAAGTCGTCGGAAAAGGTACTAATACTGACATTGACAGATCAGTTGATTTCCTCTGCCGAACAACTTCCAGTCAAGGACCGTAATACAAAAAATATTCCTTACCTTTGTGCTTAAAGAGTATTAAGTAATAATATCGACTTCTTATCTGGGCCCAAAATATTATAACGATGAAAATAATCCTCCTACAAGTTCAAAAGCCGTAAACATATGCGTTACTTTTTCAAACCTTACGCTCAACGACAAGCTCTCCACTTGCAGTTTAAAGCAGGTCGTCGGAATAGATAGGATTACTTCTAACTGTGTTTGTGTCAGACGAAGTCATGCAGCCATTGACCGGTCAGCTGATTTCCTTCCTCCAACAACTTCCAGTTGAGCGTTGTAAAACGCGGAAGTGTTCCTTATCTGTCTGCTTACCAAACAATAAAAAAATATAATTTTCTACCTGCACCGAAAACATTATAACGATGAAAAAATTCCTTCGGGCCGAAGAGAAGCGTAAAACTCCCAACAATATCCGCAAACTTTACGCTTAATGGCAATCTTCCGATCGACACAATGCAGGCCAGTGTCGTAAGAAGATAGAAGTTTCTACCTGTATTTGGGCCAGATGAGTTTGTGAAACTCAAGTCAATTAATTTCTTCTCTCGTAGGTGATCAGTTAAGAGTACTGTGTGCTTGCAAGAAAATACTACTAAATCTACTACCTATAGCCAGAAATGGAAATATACTACCTGCAGCCCAAATATTATAACGAGAAAGAAAATGATTTGCGCCCATATTAACTCAAACTAACCCTCTGAACCTTTTGCCTATGCCAGGCATCATTTCGATCTTAAAGTATCAACTAATAGGGACAGTTTTTCTGTTCTCTTACTTTTACTTCTGTCTGACTATAAACATAAATAGATAACAGCATCCTATGTTTCCGCATAAGAAACCAAAAATGTTGACCAACAGTAAAGGTTTACCTGAGCATTCTTGAAGATGTCGTTTTACTGCAAACATATTCAAATTAAAAGTCCAACTTAATAATCCGTAGCTTAAGCATCTTTTTTGTCTAATTGTTGGTTAAAATATTATCCTTTGTTGGGAATTAATTTCAAATAACCGAAAATAAAAACGAAGAGCAAAAAAAAAAAAAGAAAGAAAGAAAGAAAAAGGAAAAGGAAAAAACAAAAACAAATGTAAAATCAAAAGAAAGAATCTTCATTAACTAAACGCTTGAGTTATTTAGCAAAGACCATCAAAATGAGGAGGCTCGTACTCTGTTCCCTTTAAACGTCGAAGTCGTCGGACGTAGCAACATACAAAGGTAAGATATGCGCCAACAACAACATGTAAGCATAGTACAGAAGTAAATCATTGTAGAAATGTCCAGTGTGACGAAAGAAAAGTACTGCGTATTATAGGTACACGTAGTGGACTATCACCCCTTACTTTTCTTAATCTTTGTGTTGTTGTTGTCTTGGCGTTGTTGTTTTTCTTTGTTTTTGTTTGTGTTCATGTATATGTTTTCTGTTTTTTTTTCGTTTCTTCTATTTTCTGAAAATGAGCCTTAAATGAGCTCTTGCTGGACAGTGGACTATTTAACCCTTTATTGTCCAATAAATTTGCACATTTCGTATAAATTTTAATCCTTTAATTTCTTTGTTAAACATTAGTGTCTTTCTTTTTTTATTTTTTTTTTAGAAGTTCTTTACTTCTCTTTTTTCCATAATTTAAATAAAAAATCGTCTGTCTGGATATGAAAGCAGCGGAAGCTCAATGCATGCGTTTGGCTTGCTTACACGATTCGCATGCACATTCGTCACGGATGTCGAGACGTGTGTGTGTGCTTCTTCTTCTTCTTTTTTTTTTTTTTAATCATATTCATAGAATAGGAAATATATTCATTCAGTTATTCCATTGGTAACAAATGCGGAAAACAAACAATCAGTAGGTAGGTAGACAAAGCTCTTTGGCCTGACCATGGATTAGTTGGCATTTGCACGCGCATTTTCCAACTGAAAAGTCTTGCTTGTCAACCAGCTATTAATGAGTAGCGAACCGTACGCCTTGGAATATTTCTTCGCTATTGCCAATAGGTAGTGAACACGTTTGCTTTGGCTTGGGTTAAATGATGCCAAGCGCCTCGTAAGTATTGCCTTAAGGTAGAACGATCGTCGATTTACGTGCATTAACTTGAGATGAAGGGTTTGCAAAGTTCGCTTTGAATGGACCACGAATTTGTTTTGTTTTTTTTCTCTTTCGTTTGTTAGATATTTTTAATTTGAATTACTGGTCATTTGTGAATGACCAACTGAACTTCAAACTTCTTTTTGTTTACTTCGTTGCTTTTGTTTTTTTCTCAATTTTTCAGTTTTTTTTTTTTTTTTTGCGTTTTTTTCTGTATTAAAAATGTCTTTTATTCTCTTGCAGTCATAAAAACGAAGCAGGGCTCGAAATCTCCTGCTAAAAATACGAACCACCCTTATAGATGCAAAGTTAATTTATATATTCGCCTAAGACGAAGGGTACAAACATTCAAAGCTTGTAAAAAATCTGCCCATAAAGGCCAGATAGCTTTCACAAAAATATTATATAAATTTCCAAAATCTCTTTTTATAAGCTTCGTTGTCAAATATCGACTTCCTCTTCTTCTTCTTCTTTTGTACAACAACAAATCGAGAATAGATAGATAGTTTACAGTGATAAGTAAAAGTCTCAAAAATCTATGTTTTCTGTAAATTCACTTCACTACTAATGCAAAACTAAACCAAAGATTGCTTGCTAAACTCGTGCTTCACACACAGTTTTCTTCAACATCTAAAGTTTGCACATGTTCGCATAGTGAAACGATTTAGTGAACCGTAACTACTCATTAGGCTTTTATATACATAATAACTTTTATTCGATTACTGTCCTTACTGTTCTTATGTAACGTAGCAGTGTCTATAAATACACCTTAGTAAAGAGCATTCAAGCATCAAATATATTAATAACACTTTTTATCTTGAAAATATGACACAAGGTATCGTAACGCTTTCATTGAATATCAACCTGAATAAAGGGAAGTTTCCAAACTTACAATACTAACTCCCTCCTGCATACCGCTAAGGATGCAAGCGGTTGCAGAACAATGATCGCGATATGTTTAAACCACTTAAAGTCATTTTTTATTCAAAGGATTAGAGAGCAACGGTCAAGAAATGTCGAGGTCACTTAAAATAGTTTTATAAGAGTGAGAGATTTTCTTTTGTTTCTTCCCGTTCATCTATGGACATAATGATCTAGTTATTAGAAAAGTATATAGTCATCTATATGACGACAAGTTCTAAGCCTTTTCTTGCGTGTTTGAGAGCATCTGTCATAAATCGCTAAGATAGGAAATTGCTGTAACCACTTGGCTTAGTTGCTTAGCATGGGAGTTCCCGTGCCAAAGTCATAACAAATTCCCTGTCATCGTTTTTCGAATTTATGAAGCTAAGAAGGAATTGCTTAAAAATGTATTTTACATAAATTTCGTGATGCTTTTGTGTATGTGGAATAACGACTGTCTCTTAAATTCACTAATTCCGAGCAATAAACACTAAAAACTTACCCTCAAAAGGAAGGAAAAGGGAATTCACATATATGTTCGTTTGGAACACTCGTAGTAAGTTCAAAGAATTCTACGAAATGTTACCATTTCATCGTCTTCAAACTTGCGTTGGGTAAAACACTATAAACTGTCCCCAGTGGAAAGGCAATGAAATAGTATGTGATTTATAGACATTCTATAAAAGATCAAGCCTTCTTAGGTTAAAAAGTTATTTATAGGGCTCAAATTTGGAATGTCACTGTACAAAGGCAAACGAAGCGTTACACATATATGTGTACATAAGTACATTTATACATACACATAGTATTATTATAGTAAAGGTTTGTTTATATTAGCAATGTTAAGTCGACATTTGTTAAGAGTTCCTTAGCAAACTGCACTAAGCATACTTCTCCGTAGTACCATACAACTGCACTTCTTCTACTTGAAAGCTTAATATACGTGATCAAGCTCTGTACCTACTCTTTAAAGTTTAAGTCCTTGAAGAGCTTCTTGGGATCAACTTATAGTAACAAACGTTACTAAGCGTACTTCCCCAATAGTGGTGCATATGCTTTCTCTGCTTGAAAGACTTAATTTACACGCAAACACAATAAATTGATTGAAAAAATTGCGTAAAAGAAATTAGAAAAGAAAAAGTGTTCATCGATAACGAGGAATTCAAGAGAATATAGAAAATCGATAATTGCTCATATGTGTTAACAAACAAATAAAAGATATGAGCTAACAAGAATTTTATTGGGCAGGTTGACTATGTACGGTAAAAATTTACAGTACAAACAATAAACCGGATACGGGATGTAAGCTTGAGTAGAAGCTGTTTGGATATCATTTTATAATTAATTAATGACTTGTAACGCAATTCGATTTTGGCAGTTTAAGGCATTCGAAGCAAAAAATCTCGTCGTTAGAGCGGCAGTTAGAGCATTCGAAAGTATTTGCCAGCGGTATGGGACTTTTTCTCATTTGTTTTCCTTTTTTTTTTTTTTTTTCTGAGAAGGAACGCATCTAAAGTCAAACTAAGCAACGAACATTCGTTAAAATTCAATCCATCTAGAAGTCTGGAACTATGGTTCTTTGCTCTTCGCTTCTTAAATATGATTGGAACAAATTATGCGACCGCATTAAGCGCCTAATGCGTTGGTCGTAGGCGTATAAAGCTTTAAGGAGATTACTGGCAACAGCTTTAAAAATTTAGCTTGATGACCTAATGCTTCGGACAGACAAAAAGGGCACGTTTCGCAATGCGGAATTGCGGCGCTAAAGCCGGAATACTGCTGGCATCTCTTCTTTAGAAGGGTTTATATAACGTTACGGTAATGTGTTATTAACTGCCGTAACTAGACAAAACCTTCACTCTGAAGAATGCTAGTAACAACAACTGATGCACTTATGCTGATGACTTAGCGAAAAGGGGTTGTAATATGCGAAAAATGGGTAAAAATTAATTTTTTAATATAACGACATTCAAAGAGACATAAACTATACTAGAGCAGAATGTGCTACCATTCACTCCTCTACTGAACATTTTTTTTAGCCGATGAATTATTGCTATTCTAGGAATAACTCAATTGCTATGATAGCACAGAAAAGCTGGTTCCCGTTTCGTATTGTTTTAAAAAGCAAGTCAACAGTTGGCGAAAAATGTTTGGCCAACTATCGACAATACTTTGAATCCAAGACCTCTAAAGGTTCTCTCGAAAATACTGCTTCTTTTAATAAAAATTTCGATAAGGATTTATTATACCTTATACCACTTGCGCTACAAGGGAACATTAAGTTTGTGTGAATTTATGCCATACCTAGAAGACTTTCAGATAGACTTACTTTTTATTGTACCCAGAAAATGATTCTAAATCGCTTGCCCATATGTCCGGCTGTCCATCTTGCAATCTTCCGTTCAGCCTACAGGCTGGATACTTGCAAGGGCTGATGTGGATGTGGATACAAGTCCTTATCATTTGTTTTTTTTAGGAAAAGGGCCACTTGTTTTAAAAGAATAGTTTGTTTAAAGAATTGGGGTTTGCAAGGCGCATATTCCGGCCCCCTCCCCTCCCCCGCCTACATCCTACTTTCTGACAAGTTATGCATTTCCTTAAAGGGAGACCGTGCGCATTTTGAAACGAACTATTTGTTAAGCCATTTTTCGATTTCCTCATACTTGTTGAAGTGTTGCTCAAAAGGCGTATGGGAAGTGAATGCAAGTAAATAGCTAATGGATCCAACCTGCACTCCATACCCACTATAACGCAAGCAAATGTACTTCGACGAAACATTGAAACCATTTTCGTTTTAAAAGGATTACTTTAAATAGTAGCGTCTGCTGCATGCGAACAATACGGTGACGTTAAATAAAGAAGGAAAGAAAGCAGGGAACTAAGTAGCATTACTTCACAGTTCGTAAAGTATTTCTGGATAATTTTCATGAAAACTTGAACATACCTTATCCGAGATATGTCAAACTATCCTAACTAGATGGCGCTAGTTGTCAATATAGATGCCGTCAAACCCATATCGTCATTACTGTTATTGCGTTGATGAAGTGAAGGCGGCTTACGGTTAATACGGTTTCCCAGTTCCGTTCTCTTATCATAAATGTTATTAACTACAATAAGCGGAACGGTTTGCTGTTCAAAGAAGCCCTAAGTGCTTCTTTTTTACATATCATTTGTCGCTTCATTGCTCCATCTATCCGTCTGCCCATTCATCCCTGCCCACAGCAACATTGCCAGGGTTCGTAATAGATTAGAAGCATTCAACTAAGAAAGTCTTCCCTACGGAGCTTGCTCATCAGGCTCGAGTTTTTCTTCTCTTCACTTGTTTGCTTCGTTGGATCGCACACTTCCTGAGCAACGCTTTAGTTCGTATGGTGGAGGTAAGAGAAAACTAGTCAATGACGAAAGAGGAAGATTTTTAAAGGCGTGACATCCAAAAATGGTCAGAGAGATGAGCAAATTTTGTCGCTGGCGATGGACAGTACTTTGAGTAAAATATTTTTTTTCCATTTCCTTATATAATAAATATCCTTTTTCCAATGCTTGTAGTAATAGATTCTAACCAAGTGCTAATTATATTAGAAAGACAAAAAGGCAAAATAGAGGAGCAAATGGCTAAAGTATTTTGTTAATTAAATGAGATTTTCAAAGATTTCATAGCAAAACGAGGGTTTAGGGAATGCTTAGCTAACATGATTACATTGACATGAGATTATTGAATTCATTGTTAATCTTTATTTGTTGTAGCGTTCGAAACCCATCCAAATTGTATGTAAATTTTCACTAATTAAAAAATCTCTATTTACAGCACAGCAAGATTTAAGTTTTTCTTTTTGAGAGAATACATTAATTATATGAGAAAAGGACATTGGTTTGCTTTTGTGAACTTACATATACATATACATATACATATACATATATATATATATATATATATGTGAAGTCAAAGTTTTAATTAAGCTCTACGATATGTTACAATACACTTACGTACGTATTAACAAATTTACTAAGGCTATAATACTATAGATTATGGAAGAAGAGAAGAGGTCGAGGCAAGTCATTCACGCGCATATACTACCGACTACTATAAGCGAAAATGGTCAGAAATTTTCATTCGTTGAACTTATAATGTTGAAAATGCCTAGAAAATGATTTCATTATATTCTAGTTAAACCTTTTCGTACATTTTCTGGCCACTCATTCTCCACACATAACAAACTCTCTTCCTTCCTGCCACCATCCATATGTATACAGTACAGTATATGTACTTACATTGCTTGATTATATGTTTTTGATTTTCTTTAACGTACGTAAATCCTTACAAAACGTTAATGTTTTGAGTGCAAATTGTAATAAAAGAACACGAACATATTCTGTTTGTCAGGTTTAACTAATTGCATTGCATTGCATTGCACTGAAATGCATTTCGTTTTAATTTAGTCAACGGTTTTTACTTTTATCGTTTTATGAAATTTATTTCTTTTACATTTTCATCTATACATACCTACCTACCTATCTACCTACCTACCTACGTACCTACCTACCTACCTACCTACCTATACATATATGAAAAGTATTTTTCTGTCAATTAACTTACAAATGTATGTATGTATATATGCACGCGTTTACGAAAAGTAGTCTCTGAACTCATACGTACATATGTACACATTCTCGCTGTGTAGAAAATCATGAAAATTGTCCGGGTTTTTGTTTTTTTTTTTTTTCAATATTTATCGCTCTACAGCTAACGATGGTCGCCAGGTAATAAAAGGTGACTTTTATTCATTATAAATGTCAAACTTGTATACACTCATATGCATGGATATTTTATTCTTTCCGTTTAAGCATTTTCATTTATATTCAAGTTTTACTTATGCGCTACATGCATTTATAATTATGTACGTGCGCTTATGAAATGATATTAATACAGTACTTTCTTATTTAGTCGACCCATGGAACAAGGAAAAAATATATTGCATTTTAATGCAAACAAACACACACACACACACACATACACACAGCAATTCCAATAATTTCATTGTGTAATTAATCTCTATTCCCTTATCAGCGCAACTTAGATCTGCTTCATCGATTACGATGTTTGGATTCCTAGTGACCTAAGGCTGAATGAAGATGTTTCGTACAATTGTACAAATCATATAACTGCACCACCTTGCTGGTGCCCTTACTAAACGACTCTTTAGTGCTCAAAGTTGTTTGTGCTCCGAGTGATCTAAGGATGAAGATGTTCCGTACAATTGTACAAATCATATAACTGCACCACCTTGCTGGTGCCCTTACTAAACGACTCTTTAGTGCTCAA
>KK502681.1:158709-179431 GCA_000688735.1 Glossina austeni
TTAGGAAAAAAAAAAAAAAAAAAAAAAAAAAAAAAAAAAAAAAAAAGCAGAAAAAACAAGAGAAGCAAAAAGGAAAAAATTGAAAAAGTTTTATATGCACTTTTATGCAAACATTACATGCAGAAGGAACAGCAGTAGTGGCAGCTGCAACTTCATCATCGGCGATGATATTGCATATCACGCGTATATAATGTAAGGCGAGTTTTTGAAACTTAGGCTACCGAATTCACCGAACGAAACAAAGCAACAAACGGAATAAATTTCGCATTAAAAAACAAAAAAACCAAACCGTTTTACAACAATAACAATAACAGCATATCGAATGCAACTGACAATATTTAGGTTTTTGATGGCAAAAGGAACGTAGCTGGAAAAAAAACAGCAAAGGGAGCAAATACGATGAAAAATGTTTATGAAAATATTACTGAGAAAAGGGGGAAAACGTTCTTGTTCTCTAGACAATAAAGTTCGCTTGATTGATTAGAGTTGACTCACTCTATGATCGGGTATATAGGTTCAGACAACGAAACAAGGATATCGCGTAGAAATACTTTTTTAACCTCAATCTTATAAAATAGAATTTCATGTTCAAAACTCTTGGTGATAGACAAAGAGGAGGAAGAAGTGATTGAAATAGAGTGATGAGGAAGAGCGAAGATTCCACAACCCCTCTAAATAGTGAATCTCTATTAAATGGCCATAGTTACGGCAGTTTATCTAGGAACAGTTCGAAGAGCGGTAGTGCTGTTGCTAAGTCTTCGTCGACTTCACCCACACCTCACACCATTCATATCGTCATGGAGATCATTGAAATGCAATATTTTTCTCGACTTACGATAGTCGTAATAATGAAGATGGAAATTCGAAATTCAGCATAGGCTGATTAAAAGTATGAGATCAAAAGGCGGGCGAGATCTATGATTGTGTTCGACCGCAATAACGAAAAAGTTGAAAAAACCTCGAAATTTGGTTAAATTTCGACCGAGTTGTGATTGAATTGTGGCTAAGTGTTGACTTAAGTCGAATCGAATTTTCACTACATTTTGGCTAAGTTTTGATTTACATCGGCCCGAGTTTTGTCTTTGACTCCAATTTTAACAGGATTTCGATTTACATTTGTGTTGATTTTGGCGTTAACTTAAATTTAGAGTAATTTTGACTGAGGTTTGACTTAATTGCGCCTAAACTTGTAAGGATGTGTAAGTATGTGTAAGTACTTTTCTCGCAAGAAATGATTTTTTAAATTTAAATGTGACCTAAAATACGAAAACAAAAACATTCCCAACCTGACTGCCAATTGGGTAATCAATAGGCTGACGAGTTCTGGCTCGTTACTTCGGAGCTGGCAGGAGCATCCTTAACTCTCAGGGCCAATAGAGCGTGTCTCCAAGAGGGCGTGGTCTCTCCTCTTAGTTAGGCCGTAGTCATATATGAGCTGGTAGCGAAACTAAATGACCGGGGATCCAAAACGCTAGGTTATGCAGACGACTTGGCAATTTTACGCGGCGGGCTAGCATGACCGAACGCTTTCGGAATGCATGCAAAAAGCCCTCAGCTTAGCCTACAAGCGGTGCCACGATAAACGTTTGCTCATTAATCCACAAAAAGTGGTCCTGATGCCTTTCCCGAAGAAGAGAAAATTACCATTGGACACTGGATTTCTCGAAAGAGAGGAAATTACAATTGGACAACATTCACCTACAGAGTCTTCTCCTTGACTATTGAAACGAAGTGAACTATCTGTGCGTCTATTTTGACAGAGGCTTAACCTAGAATCCGCATTTAAGACGGCTAACGGAAAAGGCGACCAGAGCACTGCTTGCCTGTCAACGTCTTTGCAGTAAAACTTGGAGAATAAGCCCAAAAATGATCTACTGGTCTTATACCGTCATAATTTTTCCCACGCTAACCTAAGTAGCTGTGGCCCGTTGGCCTAAGGTAAAGCAAAAACGACAACGACGACATTAAATAAAATTCAATGTCTCGCGTCCATGCGCATAACCGGGGTGATGAAATCCTTGCCTTTGAAGGCCTTAAAGGCAGTGCTGGAAATTACATCTCTGTTTGTTTGCTATAGAAAAAGAGATTCGCCTGAACGCACTTAGACTGTCGAATATCGACTAATTAAAATCGGGAAGTCTGAGGGGTCGCTTAGAGCTATTAGCAAACTTCATGGACGAACTTTTATCAAGATACCGAACCATTGTGCTGCAAAGCTAGTGCTGTCCCACCGGATCAGAGTGGCCACACCGGCGAGATCGGGGTGGGACGGGCAAGCTTTTGAACCCGGCAAGGAATTAGTACACCAACGGTTCAAAATTGGAGTTTGTGCCCCGAGTTTTCTGACGGCCATAGCGACGGGATGTAGTCCCTCCATATTCCAAGTAGAATTTCCGCATGTGCCTCCGAATGCTTAAGAATGCAGTGCAGGAGAGAGCGCATCTGCAGGTACTCCAGCAGTCAAGCCACCTTAAAGTTCCTAAAGGAGCGAATGATAACATCTACACTTGTGGTGAAGTGCCTTCAAACACTGAGCTGGATAGGCAGGCCGACTATCTAGCCAACAGCGGAGCCAGAGGGACCTTATTAGGTCGTGAACTTTTCTGGGGCGTTCAAAGGAACCATATTAACAGGCTGGTATCGTAATGGGCAAAAGAAAAAATTGGACTGCAACTCGACGCAATGTGTAGACCAATGGCAGTCAAAAAGATTCATAAAATCTTCCAGTAGGGCATATAAACTACTGGAACTAAGAAGAAGCGAGCGACGCTTAGGCTCGCTTAGGGATTCCACACGGGTCACAATTCTCTCAGATACCAGCTGAAAAACATGGGTATGTCCGATACGGATTCTATCAAGGGGCGAGGAAGACGTCTCATCATATTCTATGCGAATGTGAGGCCATCTTTATCTAATTAAAGTTTTAACCGACGTGAGCGAATTGTCATTATTGGCGCCTTACCTACACTTTTAGGTGCGGTAGGTGCGTCAGAGAAAAGGCTTTGTGGTTCGAACTCGCCAGAATGGTGGCTATTGGACGTTTGCTTGATTTCATCACTATCACCAGTGGTATTGATAGCAAGTGAGCCCGCTTTCGCCACTGAAAAAGGGTATTTTTAAGCGGAAGATCGGAATGAGGAGAAACGAATATTTCTGTTAGAAAATAACTTATTATGTTTCATAATTTACGTGTAATAAGCTCGGAGAAACTCATATATATGTCCAGGCTACGCTGTACTATGGGCGTGTCCTTTGACCAATTTGCCCCATTTTTAATATCAACACGCGTCCAAAAACTTTCAATGTTTTTGCAGTTGTTAACCCTTAAACGCATGAATTTTTATTTTTAACACTAGGACCACCGAGCACGTCATGTTGATACCTTCAAAAAATCGGTCATAAACCATGTAATGTTCCAAAATTTACTGGCGACTTTTGTTTATGTAAAACATCTTTAAATACCTACAATAACTTATTTCCTACTTGGTCCAGCTTTCTAGATGCTGAGGCCATATACCTATTTCTACCAAAAGGGATCATTTTGCTCCAATATTATTGTTGGCGTAGCATAGTCGTAAACAAGCATAGGCACTTTTTGATCGACTAAAAATATGAAGTTAAAAACCGTATCTGATCTGTGCTTGTGCTCGTCTCTAATGTGGAAGAAAAAGACTAATAAAAAAAAGGAACTAACTTTTCATACTCTATAATACTCGGTGGGCAAGAATGAATTTTTCTAGTTTCAGATTAAAAGTGAAAATTATATATATGGTGGGCAGGTTCTACTTTCTGAAGAGCAAGCAAAAAACCCGGATAGCGGAGGTATCCGCAATTTTTCTTGCATAAACAAATGGGCGTCGTAGGCGTGTCCTGCGACAGGTTTGAGCCATTTTCAAAAAGTTTTGCAATTTTTTAGGCAATATCTTCTCTTTCGCCAACACACGGTTGGGCAGACAGATAAATCAACAGAGGAACAGACGGACGTACTTGGGTACGTTCCGTTTCTGACACTGTGGGATGATGGGATTTTTGAAGCCTGCTTCTGTGCCTTATAAAAGTATTGAAACGAAATATTACACTTTCGTACGCTATTACATTGGTAGACATGATCGGTCTGAGGCATTTTTGTACAGTCACTACAACATCGCCCATAGCATCTATGTCTACATTTTTGTGCTCTTTTCTGCTGTAGACTATGAGTAGTGAACAAAAAAACAATTTTTTGTTCCTTTTGGAAAGCGGATGAGGTACTATAGGCGTGTCCTTCAAACGATTTGGCTCATTTTCAAGGCCAGGCAGCGTGCAAGAGAGGCAAGAGACTTCAAGGAGCAGTCAGTACTATGTTTAAAACATTAAGTACACAGACGGGTAGGTGGACGGACAGATGGACATACTCAATTGATAGTTTGATGTTCCTTTTGCTCGGGTTCTAGGCTGATCTGCTGATCACTGCCTTGTGAAACGGAAAAAGAAACAAAGAATAAGCGAGAAATAATAGCGAAACGAGGAGTTTAGAAGAAGGGAAGAAAGAAAAAACAGGAAACAAGAAGGAAAAATCAAGAAAGCCGAAGATGAACACATGGGCATAACAAGTAAATGACTTCAAATTGTCAATCACACCTATCACCGCCCGTCTCTGCGTTACGAATACAGTCTGACTTTTATTACTGAATATATCAATTGTTTAACTTTGATCACACATATGCTGAGCGCCAAAGTTTTGCTCCTCTAAAAAACAAAGAAAAAGACAAAACCAAGCCTGCATATAACACAAAAAGTAATCAACGAAAAACACATAAAAAATGCGCTTTATTTGTCGACTTTTTTTGTATTTCTTTTTTTTTTGCTTTTTTGCTTTTTTGCTTTTTTGCAAAAAATCATACGGTTCAAAACACATATTTATGTGTATAAAGATATATATGGAAAAGGAGAATACAATAGTTGTTGGTGCAAGAGTTTTTCACAACATATTGGCGGATATAAATGCACAGCCAACCGACGCTTACAATTTCATATACCATCCGCGCATATCCATCTAGACTGGGCAAGTGATAGATAGCTGAGCATATGGATGTTGATGTTCTTTACCCTAAGCAGACGAAGCGAGACAAGAAACAAAATAAGACTTCGAAGGACTTTTTCCTTTTCTTACTGCAGTAGACATCTTTGCGACTTAAAGGAAAAATAGAAAAAAAAAAAAAAAGAAGAAAATTATTGCTTTTTTTTTCTGGTGTACATTTGTTGTGGCGTTTTCTTTAGGGGGATCTTTAATAACCGTTCATAAACGCATTAAGATTATGTTTTTCCTTTGGTTTTTTTTTTCTCTTATTGTCACTGCGATATAAAACGCACTTGTAAACATCATCGTCGTCGTCATCATCATCATCGTCGTCGCTAGTTATGATGATGAATTCCTGTACACACTGCTCGACAAGATATAAAAATAATGCGACGTAAGTTTCAGCGTAAACAGAAAATATCGTAAACCTCAATGTGAAACCGCAAAAAGAAATTAAAATTGTTCTTCGCCAGGCCGCACGTCATAATATTCGTCAGCAATTTGATAAATAAAATGCATACATAAAAAGCAAAAAAAAAAAAAAAAAAGAAGCAAAACGAAAATGTATATTAACTTATGCGTTATGGTAAGGGAACGGAGCTGGACAACGGAGCACAATAAACGTGAAAAGTAGTGAAGACAATAATATCACAATATGTGTTAATGTTTTTCTTGCCTTTTGTTTTGTTTTGTTTTATAGCCAGACCGTTATGGTCTACTGATGCTGTTTGCAGATGGCTCCGCTATAAGCAAAGCCTTGGCTTTAAGGGCTTACTTAATAAATGAGCTTTCGTTTTACACCACCATTCAATAACCGTTGAAATACTTAAGATTTAATCGGTCAATTAAATTTGAATCGATTATTACTTATTACCTCCGGCTTGATACACTGAACGAGCAATCATTATATGTACAGTATGTTGCGAAATCTTACATCACACGGCCGGCCTATAAATGCAACTCTAAGCTGCCTTCATATTTAAATTATCCTGCAAATATGACAAACTAAGTTACTTATTGTACATACATACATACATACATACATACATACATAAATGCATCAGAAAATAATTGTTATCTTAATAAAGTTGAAGAGAAATAAGAAAACCGTTAAGAGAGAGCTACTATTTAACTACATTTGGAGAGGATTTGAAAGAATCGATTATCTTTCGGAAAGTTTATCTTCCTGTGAAAAATTCTATAATCTATTCGTTCAACCAGATAGGCAGATGGATGATCGGGTTACTTATCATGTGGAAAAGCCCGGGCAGGTTCGAAAAACTGAGGCAGGAACTGGCAGAAATATGCCGTGCGGACGTATAATCAAACATAAAAGTAAAACCTGAGCGGAATGAAAAATGTAAATGTATAGGCTAAGCAATACAGGAACGGAAAGCCTATACGAATGGCGTATGTAACCGTAAGTAAATAGATTTGAAATCCGGCATTAACTAGAAGCGTCTGTATATCATAAGTTAATGCATAGCGCGCATGAGTTTGAAGGTATTGCAAGGGGATTTATGGAAGTAGATATGAATGGACTTATGGATGGACATATGCATGGCTATATGGATAGATTAACATATGCGCAGATGAATACAAGAAAGTTTGGAGCAGAGTACGGGCGGATATAAGGAGGAAAGAACATATCGATACATATGGATGGACGTACGGACAGATGAATAACAAAACGGATGGACATATGGATGAAGGTGAAGAGCGAACAAAACCACACGATGAAGATATGCACAGATGAAGATAAGAATGGCTGGACCTGAGCGTGGGCGGATATATGAATTAAGGAACATGCTGGTAAATGCACGTACGGATAGATGAATATAAGAATCGATGCGCGTACAGAAGAATGTGGAGAGCGGACCACCATACACACATACCTTAATGAATAGGAACGAAAAAATGTACCAGTGACTTTAGAAGCGGGCGGGCGTAAGAAGCCTATCAAAATATAACAAGTAAAAAGCATATATTCGAGAGTGACCGAATCTTTTATACCCCTCAGCGTTATCTTAAAAAAGACGAAAAAAAGTAAAAGAATTACATTTCCACGCCTTACAATGTGGAGTGGACGAGGCTGATTTTTTTTAATTTCAAAATAAAGGTTTTGATCGCACAGGCAGGTGGGCGTTGTAGGCGTGTGCTTTGAAAGGTTTGGATCATTTTCAAATTCTTTTGCATTAGTTGTAGGCGATATATCGATTTTTCGGGAACGGGGTACTACACAACTGCACAGACGAACAGATGGACAGATGATTAGACGGACATTGTAAGGTGCATTCTAAATTTGTAACTGGCCAAGAAATTATAGTTTTTATGCAGCTTTTGAATCCTGTTTCTACGCATTAAAAAGGTATTGAAAAAAAATTCCACTTTGATGCACTACAATATTGGATAGGCGTGTCAATTTTTTTCATCTTTATACAGGCACTACAGCATCGTCCATAATATACACGCTCAAACTTTCGTACATTTATGTGGCGTAGTTTATTTATCCATATAGTGAAGAGGAGAAATCAATTTTTTAATGCTTTTGCAAAGCAGAAGTGCTCTCAGTTTAGGTAGCACTGTAAACGTGTCCTTCGGCCGATTTGCCCCATTTTCAATTTCAATCGGTGTGCAATGTTTCCAACGCTTCTGCCAAATTTGAAGTCAATAGCCTCATTTTTGCAGACGTACGAACAGACAGGGAGACGGACGGACAGATAGACACGCTTAAATCGATTCAGAATTTGATGCTGATCAAAAACATATACACTTTGTGGAGTCTCTGATGCTTCCGTCAGGGCGTTGTCGACCGAATTGTGGACCGACAACACTTGGTTATCGTATTACGATAATCTGCCATCTCGTACTGCATTGGTACTTAAAAATCCAACCCATACCGTTCGGCAATCTGCTTATTCACCTGATTTAGCCCCGTACGACTTCCGGCTAATGCCTAAACATAAAAGGCCACTCCGGGGTACAGCGCTGAATCGCAGAAAGCTTTGGAGGCCCTTCCGAAAATCGACTATAACAACTGTGTCGCGGATAGGCGTAAGCGCATAGTACCCGGGTGGAGGGATTACTTTGCAGGCAACGCAATATATTTGGAATAATAAATAGATTTGGTCTCACTTTTCGAACACAGAAGTGGTATATTTATGAAATATGTATTTATGTAGATTTACTTTATAAATAAATGAAGAAAAAAAAACAAAAAAAAAATAAATAAATAAATTTAATCTGTTTTATAAAGTTTTATAAAGTAAAATTACCGTAATTCCCAATTGGTTTATGTCTGCATAGATTTTAATTAATAATTTTTTTTTTTTTTTTTTTAATTATGACCAGTCACTTATGGGATGTCCCTTACGCGTACAACACTGTAATGGCCAGGAGAATAGGGGAAAGAGAGTAAGAGATAGGGAGCAATGCACCCTAACTGATGCGATCCCTATCTATAAGTGTTTTGCCGTTACAGACGAAGCACTCTATACAGCGACGACCAGGTATAAAGAAACCGCACTGAAACTTGATTCGATGACTCCTGTTTTACTATTGCGCGAGTTACTTGACAAAGCTTTACGAAAATCGTTATAACAGCAAAAGATTTCGCTTTCACCGACCATATGTCATCTAAAGTAAATAGTTTGAGCTCAGATTATCTATGCCTTAAATGGCGGCCGCTAACAGCAACTTCACAACTGCTATGTGTTTACCTAAACTCGCCTTAGGTTACTTAGGTTAGGTTAGATTAGGTTAAGCTAATCGCTATAAAGTTGTAGAGAATACAAAAGGGATGAGAGAAAATATTTTATCTTATAGGAGGCAAGCAGTTTGCCTCCCCAACTATTGCTGTCAGCGATTGAACGCAGTTTAAATGATGTATCGTTTTAAGTAATCCCATCATTTAGGGTTCAATCAGTTTGTTAGTTGAAAATAAATGCGATGAACATAGTGCAACAGTGAAGAGCTCTCAATCTTAGTCAATTTCCAGCAGAAAGAAGAAACGATTTTAGAGAGCAGTGCCGCCCTTTTTTCTTCGTTCAACAATTTTGGCATGGTGCAAAATTCGAAGTGAATGGAGTTAGTTGCTTATTTATTATATCCATCACCGAAGGATGAGAGGTATACTCATTTTGTCGAAACGTTTGCAACGTCCAGAAGGAAGCATCAGACACAACACAAAGTATACATATTCTTGATCAGCATTAAATGTTAAATCGATCTAAGCATGTCCGCTTGTCCGTCTGCCGTCTGTGTGTCCGTCTGTCTGTGTAATATCTATTGTAAAAATTCTCAGTCTTCACGTTCGGCAGAAACATTGGAAGTTCTTGCACGCAGTTTAGTATTGATAATGGACCAAATCGGTGGAAGGACACGCCCACGGCGCCACGTAAACTGACAATTTCTAAGTTTTTCAAACGGAATGAAAAATTGTTTTCTTGTTCATTATTCACAAACTATAGCAAATAAATGTACAAAAATATAAAAACATATTCTATGGGCGATGCTGTAGCATCTTTACAAAAATTGAAAAAATGGTACACGCCTACCCAATGTTATAGTGTATCAAAGTTTAATGATTTTTTAATAGTTTTAAAAGGAGCAGAAACAAGTTGTTGGATAATTTCAAATTTGAAAGGCATCTAACTATGTTCGTCTGTCCATCTGTCTTTCTACCCAACTGTGTTATATTTGTGGTAAACATTCATTAGCGGAAATGAACATATCGCCTACAAATTTGCAAAAGAATTTGGGAGGAGCCTCATCTTTTCACAGGACACACCCACAACATCCACAAGCCTATGTGACAAAAATTTTTATTTAAAAAAAAGAAAAGATCAGCTGCGGCCACTCCATATTATGGGGCATGAAAATATATTTCTTCTCCTCTTTCTGTCTTTTAGGGATAACGATGATGGGTGCAAAAGATTCGGTCACGACCGAAGATAATGTTGTTACTTGCTATTAAATAAATGTGTTATCATATAATACAATTAGATTAATTTCGTTTGCCATGATAATGATGCTTTCCTAACATTTCAAAAATCCTCCAAAAAATAGCACTCAAGGTCCACTTTAACACCGGTACCCTATAGCTCTAAATGAGGCTAAAGGCTTTATGTTATGTCAGACAACCAACATTCCCTTCAGGTCGGTTATCGAGAAGCATTCTCATAACCACCGCATCCTTCTCACACCTTGACACACGTTGAGACTCATTGAAGTGCATTGATGCAAAGGTGCATGAAGCTCGAAATCAGTGCGACATTAAGATAATCCAATGGGTTCATAATCGGAATATGGAAATCTACTTTGCTTAGTAGGAATGGGTTTACAATTTTCCCATCTTTAAGCTTTTCTAGAAAGGTCACGCTGAGCTCTAATCCCCTTCCCGCCACTGATGGCGGGCGAATTAAAAAGAGCTCTGTTTTCGTACAATCGGAGCCTTACGTTTGTGTCCCACCCGCATAGATTACGCAATGCAAACAGCAGAAGTTTCTTCTGCATTGATTTAATCATATCTGCATAACAATGATGGCTAGGAGATATTCACAGCCTCTTGGCCAACATGGATCATCAAGTCCCATATTATACGTATTTTCACTTCCTCGAGTCATTTCCTACGGTTTACGCTTTACGTTTTCCAAGATATTTATAACATCGCCTATGCTTACCCCTCTAGTCGTCGCCGGTTCCGTATCGCACTGTGCCTTTTCGTTCAAATAGATTTTGAATGGAATGAGACAATTTACATAAGTCTGATCAATGCACAGGCTCTCAGCCGATATGTACCCATAAAATTGTTAATGTGAACTGCAAATCATTTAATAAATAAATGGATTTTTACTACTGGAACTGACAACGTTTTTCATGGGTCTAGCTCTAGCAAAATGGGTTAATTGGCTGAGTAGCTATAGTTCAAAAAATGAAGCTAAGAAACTGATATACGTATTAATTGTAGCTCTTCTTCTTCTAGTGTTAATACCAGTGTTAATATCGATGCACTTTGCCTTCGCCTAATGAAAAACTTTTGGTTTCATTTCTTTTTTAAATCACTACAATCACAAAAATAGAGAAAGATAAGTAGTTGAAATTTGACAGAAGCATTCCCTGATCGATTAAAAACTTTCGGTTCGAAAATAGTTTGTAAATTACTTATACATTCGCACCACCTCGAGAGAGGGCCGACATTATCTTCATATTTTTATCCATAACTTTTAAACTTCTTCTTCTTCCTCTGCGAGTCAGAAAATGAAAAAGCGGGTAGGTTGCTATAATGGTTACAAGGGGTTCAAGAAAAAATTCTTACACAGTTGACACAAAATTATGTACAAAGAGATGTGAAAAGGTTTTCTAAACTTTTTGATTATTATGTAACGATCAATACCGATAAGCCGGTTGATGACGTGACCTCCGAAGCTAATAAATGATAAGAAAATTTAGGAGCAATATCATCATGTTTTACTAATTAGATCATGACTTCATCAAAGCAGAGCACTTTAGAAAAACAGACTAATTTTCGATAATTTAGCCAGCGAACTGAGTCGACCTCTTTAGCGATATACTCGTATATTTCCCAAATTAAATTGTAATCAAACGGCTTGACAATATGGCAAAAATATTTTCTAATATATATTATTGCGGCAACTACCCATTAACAATGAAATAATTTTGTAAGGAATCTGACGAGGACAGATGGACAAATCATGACGTATATATATGTCGTACGGAATTCACTAATTGGTTCATATAATTCATATATTCATTCATTCATTTGTAACAAAGACTGACGGATGTGCGGACAGACAAACACGACTTTCTATACAATTTTTTTATTTTTACAAGACTTCCATACTGGTATTAAGCACAGGTATTAAAAATTTATAGAAAAATTTAAGTGAATTGATTGCGAAAAATTTCTACTAAATACAAACCTGAAAAGAAAGTTTTTCTGACACATTCATTCATTTGTAAAAAGAGCGAACAAAGATCGTTTGTAAAGCAATTTCCTTTTTTTTTTTATTCTCGCAAGACTTCCGTACCGATATCAGGTACAAATATTAAAAATTTCTATTATGCATACAAATCTAAAAAAAAGTTTTTTCACAAAGTATTCACTCATTTATAAAAAGAACGGACGGAAAACTTGGTAAAGAATTTGTTTTTTATTTTATTTTTTGCAGGCTTCCCTATCAATATCAGGTTCATTCATATCATGAGACAGGACGGACGGACGGACGGACGGACATACAAAGGCCAAACGAAAGATAAGCAATTTTTTTTTTTTTAATTCTTATTAGAGTGCTACACCAATAATAGGTACAAATATTAAAAACTGCTACAAATATCTAAATGGAATGATTACGAAAAATTTCTATTAAGTAAAATTCTGAAAAGAAACAATTTTCTAACATCTACCGACATCTATTAGTTAATAGTGGCATTAATATGCTTTATCATCTAATTGGCGAGATGTCGATAACAACGCACATCTATTTGGATAAAAAAAAAGGAACTCTTCAAAGCCTAAAATGAATATTCAAAGTCAAAAAATGCTCTTAAATTGCGTAAACATACCAAGTTTACTCTTAGGTGGGCAAGGAAAAAAAAAAAAGGAAAGAAAAACTCCTTCACATACACACAAATAAAGCTAAGGGTTAAAAAATATCCTAACTACTAACAAAAAAAAACTAAAAAAAAACCGTAAACTTCGCAGAGTTGCTAAACGAGGCAAGTTACTCGACCGATGTATGCGAAATGAAACGAAAAGAGTAAACATACACATATATATATATATATGTATATATTTATATATATATATAGAAATGAGTTCGATAGCGCAGCACGTCTAAACTGTACAAAAGCTCTAGGCAAAGTGGCAAAATGGTAGTAAATGATGGCTGACAACAATAAAATACCTTTACACATTTATAAAGCACACACACGTTCCTGCCCCCTGATAACACTGATTAATACGTTCTTTATTCATTTAGATTTAACAAACGCGCATGTCTGCGATGCAATAGATAGGAATAGCAGACGCAAACTAGGTGTGCATATAAAACTTTAGAAATATGTAATACATATATACATGTACACATACATATACATAAATATATATATATATATATAAGTGTGTGTGTGTATATAAAATGCATTTAATTTTAGATAGATGCAGATTTTGTTTTTAATTTTTTTTTTTGCGATCTTTATGTTTTCTAAAAATTATTTGGGTGTAACAACCTCCATGAACTAACCAAAAAAGTTTTGGAATAATTTTTTGCTATTATTGTATATTGTATGCATGTGTATGCATGCATTCGTATCTAAAATTTGCATATATTTGCTTAGAAATGCACAAAAGCTAAATATAAAATTCAAAAAATTAAAATAGAAAAAAAAAAAAAAAAAAAAAAAAGAGGAAAAACCCAAAAAACACGTATAACAAACACTAGGATTTTGATAGACTGTATGGTTGAAAGAATGTCAGATGAGTCATTAATCATTTTTTTTATGGATTATTAATGGATTTATGGTGGCTTTTATATTACCTGATGACGCGCTCTCTAAGCCAATGCATACATATATATGCATATATATTTACTTCATATACATATAGAAATTGTATAAATATTTATCAGGCGGTTCATTTGGATATGGACAGGAACTAAACGACCGGTATACTAGACGACGCTTTAGTAAATAATCATAAAATATTCATTTACATTAAAATTGCATAATAATTTTCATTGAGCTTATTCATAAGCCTTTTGTTGCTTTTTCTCTCCTATGCGTTTTATCAGTTTGTTGTGGAAAAAAAAAAAAATGAAAACAAAACAAAAAGCAAAACAAAACAAATATTATATTGAAATGCATTCAATTGAAAATTTTTTATCGTTGAAATATTGTTTTTTTTTTTTTTTATTTTTTTTGTTTTATTTTAATGTATAAATCAAACGGTACTTTATTTAAATTTTCATTTATTGACTGGGACTACAGAAACGTACTGATGGTTTTCTAATTGATTTCGAGCAGCATAGTAGGCATGTTAAAGTTTCTATTTTTTGTTGTTTAGGCCCAGACTATTAGTGGAAACTTTAATTAGTCGACCTCTGAAGTACAAGAAACCAGACAAAAATCAATTTCCATTTAAATTCTCCTGGTATATGTGTATATATTGTTTCAAATATTACTAAAGTCCAACTGCACCCTTTACGAGTACAAGCTCGAGGGAAAGTAATGCATTTTCCTTCAGTGTTAATAAGGAAATCGATATGTACATGCCTATGTGCGTATATATATATATATATATATGTACGTATGTGTGTGCGTATGTATATATATGTACGTATGTGTACGCGTGTGTATTGCTGTCTATCCTCTACAATTTCCGTTGATGGTAAAATCATCATCACGAAGCCATCAAAAATACCGAAAGAACTCTTTTCGTAGACTTACCTCTCGTTGTGGTCAACTACTATGCAGATGTAATGTTCACAAGAATTTCGTGAAGATGTAGTAGAGTGGCTGATGAGAAAATCTCTTTCGATATTTCTTTTTTATTTGACTCTATGGCTAAAAAATTTGATGATACTTCTACAAGTGGGGGATAATCCAAATGCGAGATTGTACCCCCATATCACTGTATTCTAAACCGTTAAATTTGGGAAACTTTTTTCATAAGGGGGCCAAAAATTCTCATTTTCATACCACGACGGAGGCTGGAACAAAGTCCAACTATTAGTAAAAATGCAACGTGCATGAGTTCTTCTTCCTGTTAAATCGATCAGTTTATGGACTGATGAGCAAAACAAAAAAAAAAACTTTCATATTCGATAGGGACACAGCAGAGCCAATCGCGTAAGCAGATACAATCCATTTGCAACATTGCCATGTGCGGGAAAATTAAATTTTTTGAAATGTTATATGACGCGGACCGGCGGTTGTGCGTACCTGGATGATAACATCTTCGGAAGCTCTGAGTCCAATAGCAAACGAAAAATTTCTTAATTAATGTTAGCAGATACCAGTGATGGGGTCCCTTAGACTTGGAGAGTCATTGAGAGTGTCATGGATCGTCTGCTTGCGGACTTCTTCGCGGAGAATTCATCTATAGAGGTGGTCGAAGATTCAATTCCTTTGGAATGATTGACGGAGTTCAAGATAATGAAGTGTAAGTAGTGTGCCTGCTGCATGCTCACGGAGGAAGCAGTTGTATAGCATCCAGGATGTATGGATAATCCAAAGGCAAGTACCACACGCGTAATGCCAGTAATTCTAAAGCTCTACAGTATCCTCAGGACCAAGGTCAACTCAACTCAAACTGATTAAAATTTTCCCCTCAGTTTAATTCGTTCTATTTGTATAAAGACTTCATAAGACTTCATAAGACTCCATGCAATAAAAGCTTTTTATAGTAAATTTCGAACAAATTCACATTATTTCACATATAAATAATTATCGAAATCCGACGGCAATCGATAATAAAGTCTTTGTACCTTTTAAATCGATCTTCGTGAGATTTAACTTCACTTCGATCTGGTTTCCCCGCTTATAACCTAGAATATGATCCCTTTACAATAACATTCTATTCTCCTTAGAGGTATGTCGTGAAATTAGTTTCTATTCCTTTTGACTAGAGTTACGGAATTTTTGCCTGCACTAGTGTCGACTGCAGATATGATAAAGAATCGACTCAAGGCATGCTTCACAATGTTCTTGTTCCAATAAAACAGAGAAGGCTAAGCAGTAAGGAGAGCATTAGCAACATGTGGTGAGAGGATTAATAATGACCTCAGCTTAACGTTTGCATGGCTTTCCAAAAATTGCTCATCTCTGTGATCTGGTCTTTTTTATGTATATGTATGTATAAGCAAGAATCGATTCAAGGCATGCTTCACAATGTTCTTGTTCCGAGAAAACAGAGAACGCTAAGCAGTGAAGAGAGCATTAGCAACATGTGGTGAGAGGATTAATAATGACCTCAGCTTAACGTTTGCATGGCTTTCCAAAAATTGCTCATCTCTGTGATCTCATGTTTTTTATGTATATGCATGTGAAAGCAGATATAAATATGCATGGGTGGGATTAAAGTAAGGCCTTGCAAGTCGATGGTGAATTTTAGCAAAATAATTAGGGCCGGCGGAGAATTGCATTTTGTCGAAACGTTGTGTTAACAAAACGTTGCATTGTACCTCGCAAGGAGAGAAACGAAAACGGACTTTTGTGAAAAGATTTTTTGCTCAGAAGATAGATGGAAGACAGAATAGCCTGTTGAGATCTAATAAGCAGTGACTCCACTTTCTTGTCAAGCTCCTGCACATATATAAACAAGATCAGGATCATAGCGAACGAAGTAGAGTAAGCGGTATAGGGTGTAAACGCAACCGAAGAGCCGCATCGATAAGTGATAACTGCCTTCACCGCATAAGACTTACGTTCACCTTAGCTGCGACCCTAGGCACGTCATGGAGTCTGAAATTATGTAACTTGAGGAGTCTAAAGTAACGTTCAGGATTGTTATACTACTCGGCAGACGCATATAGTTTTGGCCCAAATGGTTTTGCATCGTGTTTTCTTCGCAATAAATAATTATTGAACCTGGCTATGGCAAGTTGAGAGTCGTGCTTTCCACCTTCTCGACTATGTAGTTGCCTGTAAAGTCTACACATATATGTATATAACTGTAATAGATTCCGCACACGCTCCTCTTTATTGGGAAATTTTCTAAATAGCGAAAATTGTATCGACGATCAACAACTTGGCCACAGCCAAATTATATTATATATAAATATATATGAGAGTAAAGACGATACGCAAATCTCTTGCCTTTCTTCTTTTATCTTTTTTTAATTGCTTAGTAATTTCGTAAATAAAAAAAGAAGAAGAAGAAGAACAAGAACCGGACATCGTACGTATTGAGTCGCAAATACCACAACCTAATTGACATTCAAGTCAAAGCACTTGGCACGTTCTCCTTGGAAACAATGAAGAGCACGTGTCAAAAACGTCTTATGTACTATTATGCCCAACCGGGACTCTACTAATAAGTGATGGCTTTCATTTACTTCGTAAGACCGCAAAACCATATGAAAAAAACTTGAAATTGTCTAAACTAAAAAAACAAAAATATTCTCATGTTAAGAAGAAGAAATAATCACTAAAAGAAAACAAAAAAAAAAAAAAGAAAAAAAAAAACTCTTTTTTCTACCAAATCCAGATCCAGACAGACGACAACTTGCTTGTCTAGTATCTTAAGGGTCATCTTTTCATTTTTCCACTTTTTTGCCTCTTTTTTCCGAATCTTGAACTAACAAAACAAAACAAAACAAAACTAAAGGCAAATAGAAACTGGATCTATGCTCGACAACTGTTTGACATGCCAGTAAATGTCTTTCGTTGCCGCATAAGGACACTATGAACAATTTCGTTCATTCGTTCATTTATCTTTTCATTTACATAGGCGCACATCTACATCTTTCTATCTATCTATCTATCTATCTATGAGTTTCTAACAGGGTCGACTACGATTGCCTTCCTAAGAATGACTTGAAAATTTACTTGTTTTCCCACCAAAATTAAAAAAATTCTTCTTTTTGAGACTTTTTTCTTCTTCTTCTTCTTCTTCCATTCTAATCTTCTTCTTCTAGTCATTGCATCACGTATTGACATAAGTCTACCATGCCTACTGCTCAACCCTTTACTTTACCCTTTACTGTCTGCTTTGCCAGATTTGCCGTCGTTTGTATTGCTTTTGCAGTTTTCTCCCTTTTCTTCTTGCTTTCCTTCTTCTACTTTATTTCATTCCGTTCGCTTTGATTGTGTTTGTCTAACGAAGGGCTTTCAATTTCAGACACGTTGAAGTTTTTGTTGTTGGTAATTGAATTCTAGTTTTCTCTACACTTTTATTGTATGTTGTTACGTTGATGCGGTAGTTCTTGTTCTTCCAGTCCTCTTATACGCGTCTTGTGTATACCATGAATGAGAGACATATATGTATACATGTACGTATGTAACGAGTGTTGTGTGCAAGTGTGGTTACTTAGTCGACTGAGGTATTTTATTGAGTAGAATTTATTCAAACGATTTTATGACTTTTTGTTATTGGTTTTAAAAAAAAAACAAATGAATTTTTTCTTCTTTTTTTACTTGTGAAAAATATTTACTTAGACTTAATAGAAAGAAAGTAAACTAAAAAAGTACATACATATATATTTTATATGCGTATTTACTCTACGAACTAATTAAAGTAAATCGTAAGCATATCGTAAGCAAAAAAGTCTTTCAAGCATGAAGTCTAAACATATAAGTACTTGAAGTTTGCCATTCAAGTTCCAGTGAATTTCGAATTCGAATTCGATAGTAAAAAGCCTTCGCGGACAACATATTTTGTAGATATGAAAAGTAAGTGATTACCAGTACAACAGCTGCCAGTAACTTTGCCCTATCCTTTCCTCATAGAATTTTAAGATTGTGGCGTTTTTCACTCCACTTTTAAAAACAGATTTTATACCTTTAGTGGCAAGAAATCCAAAGGTAAAGCCAAGCTTTCAAATTTCATATCATTCTCAGCTCACGTAAGAGGGCTGAAGAATATCTATGGAATTTTGATTTCAATCGATGTCAACCAATGTCAAAAATTCCAGTCTCAACGTTCAGAAGAGAATAAAATACCTTAACTTAAGATTACGCATCAACAGATCTTGATAATGAAATGTTGCAAAGCCTTACTCCTTACTAAAAGATTCGGAATGAGGGAAGAAATGTTTTGGATTTTGATAAAGATGCACTTTATGTATAAAAGACTTTAAATGAACTCTCCCTTCCCTTTTTATTGTACTTTTTGTCTCCCTCTCTCTCCCTATCTCTCTCTCCCTATCTCTCTCTCTCTCTCTCTACCTCTCTCTACCTCTGTATCCGAGTGTGTCGCGCTCTGCTCTTCTCCTTCACACTCTCCCTCTCTTCCTCTCTTGTTCACCCTTCCTCTTCCACGCTCCCTCTTCCTCACTCCCTCTTCCTCTCTCCATTTCTCCCTCTCTCCCTCTCTTCCTCTCTCCCTATCTCTGTAATTCTTTCTCTCTCTCGCACTCTCTGCCACTGTATCTGTCTGTCCCTCCTTCTGTCCTTCTTCCTCCCCTTCACCCGCACTCCCACTCACTCTTGCCCACTCGCTCTCTCCAGTCCATTTGTCCCTTATTCGAGATCTTTCTAATTGTGCTTGCTTCCCTTCATCTGCCCTTTTCGTTCTATCTCATATTCCTCCTTTTTCTTTATAACTCTTTTCGTATTTTCAAAGCAGCCAATTTAAGAAAACGTCAAAATGATTTTTAGAAGAGCATTTTCACGGTAATAAAAAATCGATTTTGGTGCCTCGGTACTTGCAACAACTTTTCCTCCGTTATCGATACGCTTCACCTTTTTCTGCGGCAAGTTTTAGTTTGGGTGTGTTTGAAGCTCTATCTATCCTTACCTTAGGTTGTCATTCGCAACTACCTTACTTTTATTTCTATGTTTGTCTTAATTTAGTGTTAAGCTACTGCATTAATATTACACTCTTTTGCTTTTGTGCTATTCTTTCGCATATTCGTATACTTATTACTATGCACGTGTGTCACGTCGTACTCCTTTCCGCATATATAAGCTGAATAAAGTTTATCTTAATTGATTACATTTAACTTTTTTATTCATTATTGCAAGGATTATATTATTGTTATCTTTATGATTATAATCGCAATTATTGTCTTTAGATTCACTCACTGGCTGAGAACATTATAACTGTAGGTAATATTTCGAATGAGTAAACAAATAAATAAACAAATATGTAGATAATTAAATATCTTTCTATGTTTATCTTTATTTTTACCTCTGCCTATATCTATATCTGTATCTATATTTATGTCTATATCTATATCTTTATCTTTATATTTCTTTATCTTTTTTTATTTGTCTATATCTACATCTATATTTATTTATATATCTGCATCTATATCTATATCTATATCTATATCTCTAACTATATCTATTTCTATGTCTATATCTATAGCCCTTACATTTACCGTTCTCTTTACCTTCATATCTACCTATATCTTCATTCATATCTTTCTTTTTATCTACTTTACACCTTACGTTTACCGTCTGCCTATATCTATATCTGTATCTATATTTATGTCTATATCTATATCTACATCTTTATCTTTATATTCCTTTATCTTTTTTTATTTGTCTATATCTATATCTATATTTATTTATATATCTGCATCTATATCTATATCTATATCTATATCTCTAACTATATCTATTTCTGTTTCTATATCCAAAGCCCTTACATTTACCTTTCTCTTTATCTTTATATCTTCCTATATCTTCATTCATATCTTTCTTTTTATCTACTTTACACCTTACGTTTACCGTCTGCCTATATCTATATCTGTATTTATATTTATGTCTATATCTATACCTGCATCTATTTGTATCTATATCTTTAGCTTTCTTTACCTTTGTCTACATCTATATCTATATCTCTAACTATATCTATTTCTATGTCTATATCTATAGCCCTTACATTTACCGTTCTCTTTACCTTCATATCTACCTATATCTTCATTCATATCTTTCTTTTTATCTACTTTACACCTTACGTTTACCGTCTGCCTATAT
>KK502681.1:189918-200917 GCA_000688735.1 Glossina austeni
ATATATATATATTATATATATATATATATATATATATAATATATATATATTATATTTTATATATTATATTATATATATTATATATTATATATATATATTATATATTATATATATATTATATATTATATATATATAATATATATATAGATCATTTATTATCTCTTGTGCCCTACAGTGTTCTATTTTAAACTTCAAATCCTCAAAGCATGTTCCGAGTCTCTGTAGAGCATAAATAATAGCAAAGCACAGGACAATAATTACTCGTCCTTGTTGGAAAATCAAACAATGTATGAGATTTCAAATCATTCTTCTTTTGTAGTAGAATCGCACTAAACTCCTGACTAACCGGATCAAAAGGCAATTTTGTCTCATCTCGGTGGTTGTCTTTTCTTTTTTCACCCAGGGGATATCAGCTATTGGTGATCACCAACAAGAAGAGTGTAGTGGACATTCAATTGACAAACTTTTACCAACTGAATACTCGCTATACTCACCACGCTACGACTATAGAAAGCTCTACTGCACTTGAGATTTGAATTCGCCAATTTTGAGTTGGTAGTCGCGGCTATTACCTACCCGGCTACTCAGGCGGATGTATTGCTGCCTCAACTAACTTCGAAACCCTTTCCCAAGTCAAAATTCGCATTCTTCGTTATCAGTTTATAAAAGGATTGCGAACCATTAATGTAAGATCTTTAGAGAACCTTCTGAAAAACGCGCCTGCGAACGACTCGTGCGTTTTCTTGTACTGAAGAATTTACAACCGATCTTTCATTATTCTCATACGAACGGGCGCAATTTCATAACCCAAATATCTTTTCTCTGATTTCCTAAAATTGCACTCATCCAATCGAAGTTCTAATTAATTCTTAACTAATCTTTCAAAAACTATTCTCAGACTATTATATATATGTACATATATGTACATATATATATATATATATATATATATATATATTTTTTTTTTTTTCATTTTTGTATATTTAAATTTATTGTCTAAAAGGTATGGTTTTCTCACCCCATTTGCCTCTTCACTATTGCAGTTTATGAGCAACGAACAAGAGACACGGAAAGGAAAGGTATTCCCAATGTTGATTATGTAGACGATTGAGTGTTCTTTGACCTGTTTGGGACATTTTTAAACTATTTCGCAAATTTGAAGGCGATATCTTCTTCTTTGCGAACGGGAGAATGTGTGCCACAAATACTACACCACTATCATTGGCAAACGGACTAAGAGACGGACAAATTCACAGACTGACCAACAATTCATATACTTGAAGCTTGCTTCTGCGCGTTATAAAGGTAAGGAAAAAAGACCTATATTCTGATATAGTAGATTATTGGCTAGGCGGGGCTAACTTTTCCCATTTTCGTATACGTACTACGGCATCTGCCACAAAATAAACACTCGTTTGTAGTTGATGAGTAATGAGTAAAAGCCAATTTTTATTCCTTATGAGAAACAGAGATGTTCTCATTTCACGTGCTGCTGTAGGCGTGTCCTTCGATCAATTTAACCCACTTCCAATGCCAGTCTGCGTGCAAAAACTCCACGTCGATAGCTTTAGTTTTGCCGCCAATGGCATATTAAAAAGAGTTATTAGACAGACAGACAGACAGCCGGACATGCTTAGATCGATTCGGAATTTAATGCTGATAATAAATATATGCAATTTGGGTGCTTTCTGAAGCATCCTTCGGGGTGTGGCAAACGTTTTGACAAAATGAATATACTTCGGTGATGAGTATAAAACTTCTATATACGTTTAGCTTTGATTTTCAAATGTTCTTTTTGTTGTTTTCATGTCATATTTCCACATCGATCTCTTGTGTGGAAGCATGCCTCGGGTATTACTGCAATTCGATTCAGAACTTTAGCCGCCATTAAGGAATACTGAGAAGCAATCGTCTTTAATAAAAGTAAAGCATATCATCACAGCTGTAGATTTTTCAGCATTCATTCCTATGTTCCATTTCTCTAGCCAGGGAGTTGTCACGAGTAAGTCATGTAGAGCACCGAGTCAAACTACTTCGGCAAAGAAGACTTGATTTCGTAACTAAGACTAATGGACTAGGACTAAGGACAGAAAGGAGCAGAAAGATTCTTTTTCAAATTAAAACTAACGCCTTCATACTAAAGTCTACCAAAAGCTTGTTTAACGTCCAAGGAGAGTAGTGTTAGTCATAAGCGGCTTTATAATTTCATTTTACAATAACAACATGCTATACATTTAAAGGCCGCATATTTTGCGAATACCTTACGATCAAGACTGTAATGGTTTTAAAAATTCATCACACATACTTACACTGATTTACAATCGCTTATAAAACTGCTTACCATAGATATTTACATATTATTATACAATTGTTCCTTGTCTCTTTCTCGCTCTCTCCCCCCCTCTTGCCAAAAAAAGGAGAAATGAGGAAATATTTACTAAAGAAAAACCTGGTACACAAGTTATTAATCAAGTCGGCCATATTTTCCCATTTGACTAATTTCATCTTTGTTTAGTTACAGCTGCTTTATCCACCCATCAGCTATATGCATATGTGACGGAGGAGGCGGATGGGTCGGTATAAGAAAAATGTCACTATAAATCTTCATCTTTTACGGTAGTCAGGTTTTCAAAGTCTGTTTTCATTGTTGTTGTTGTTATTGTTGTTGTTGTTGGTTTCTACGCACATGACTAAACATTAAACTAAACAACTTTACGCATTTGTAAGCGAAACGAGAATCATTGGAGAAGCGGAGAGACAAAGCTTTAACAGACATTTTCACTCTAATCCATTACTAAATTAAACAAAGCTACACAAAACACACTAATAATGAAAGCAAAAGTAAATACAATAGTAATGTATTGGCCGGCAACAGCAGCAGCAAGAGCAGCAGCCACAGTCACTTTTGTGGATTATTACAATGAAAGCAATGACTACAAGATAGAAGCAATAACAACAAACTCCTCCTTCTTTTACTCCTTTCTTTTACCTATTCGAGCAGCAGCAAGTACAAGTGCCGCTTTTCTAACGAAAACAATAAATCATTAAGACGGACAATGATTTTGTTGTCAAGTCAAAGGTATGAGTGCTTGACAGTGCTTGTGTAGCTGATTGTCATGGAGAAAACGATTTCAAATTTTCCCATTTTTAAAAGTATCTAACATTTAATGTCTGGTTTAAGTTAAAAGCTCCTCTTATATATAAACCTTTGTTAAAACAAATTTTTTTTCTATTTAGATATAAATTTTCATTTTCATTTTCCCGTCCCACTATGCCTCGCCCTGCCCACGCAACTTAGTTCCCTTGCTTTCGGACCTTTAGTACAATTAATAGCTAAAATCTCTTCCCCCCCTCTCCCCCCTATTATCGTCACTTAATGTTCCTTCCACACATCCGTACCCAAACCAGTATTTTATCAGTCGGAACATTAACCTTAACCCGTGTACTTTCATTTTAATTCCTTGATGACCTGCCATTTATTTATTGCGTTATTCTAAACAATTTCCCTGTAGTAAGCTAAAAAATTAATGCTCTAACAAAAAACAAACTTTTCTTCACTTTATTTGGTATTTACTTTTACTTCTAAGCAACAACAACAACAACAACAACAACAATAACAACAACAGTAGCAACAAAAAACATTGGCAACAACAGCATTAACATCTTTTAACCCTTTTCCTGTATTTCGTTTATTATGAAAATCCCTTTTTTCTTTTTTTTTTCTTTTTTTTTTTTGTCTTTTAATGTCCTTTTCTTAGTGTATTGTTCTGGGTGTGCGAGAGAGCCTGAACACTGGTGCGGTGTTAAATTCCTAAGTAAACTTATTTGTATTTGCCAAGAGTCTAATATTTCTTATTAATGGCATTTGTTTAGTAAAATTAGTTAGATTCATATTCAGATTCCATTCCAATTTATTTTTTTTCTGAAAAATTTGGTTACGAAAATAAGACAAGTAAAAAGACTATAGTGAAGCACAACCAACCAGTAAGTACCCTACATCAACCAACAGTTATCCCTGTATAGCTGCTTTTTTAAATAAGGCAAAGTTATGTGGGAAGTGGTCGAAAAAATGATATCCAATACCATAATCAATTTCGTCCTATGACCAAATAGGTCGGTATACGATATTTGATCGCAATATCTAAAAAATTGGGCCTGTAGGTTGGACGGAAAGAACAAGATAGACAGATGGACAGACGGACAGACAAGCTTGGAATCATTTTTTGAATCAATCGGTATAGTAATTATTAGCTACTCCTGGGTATTGCATATATCCCAACAAATGCCGTAAGGTATAAAAACTGTTTAAGGTTTCCCTGAACGGTGCTGCCGGGCTCAAATCTCAGTGCGGTCGACCATACTTAGTCCGTCGCTGTAGTGAGTCGTCATTCGGTAAAATCATAACGCTTAGCAGTTGGTACTGGGTACACACCCACTAGGCTGTGATTATTCCCTATGTGCTACTCTGCTTGCTACCCCTCCTTTCTTACCATGACCCTGCAATGCACACAATGAAAAAAAAATCGACTTTCTCGAAATTCTTTTCCTTATCTGTGGAGCCTTAATGGATTTGGGAAAAAAAAACCATAAGACTTCGAAAGCATGATTCTGTGGTTGGTCGGCTTCTGTTTCTTTCCTTGAACTTTTTCGCTCTTGATCTTAATCTCATGGAAATGTTGCTTGTTGTTTTTGTTCGGCAATTCCCTCTCACTCTCGACGGTGAGTGAAAAGCTTTGTGTCTTTTTCGGCGTATTCTCCCTTTTATTTTGGAAATTCTAGAGCCTCCCGCTATTTTCAGTCTTGGATCGACTAGCACGGCTTGTCTCTCTCACGGATTGATGCTTTACGCAATCAATTCTAATGCTTTTGAAGCTTTGTTTCGTAATTGCCAACGTCACAGGACATCTTAGTCGGTCGCGCGATCTCAGAATTTGTTAGAAACAAAGTCTCAGCCTCCCTTTACAGTATTGAATAGGAACATCTAGGCAAGTTTCTTCGAGCATTTCGCAATTGTCCGCGGCGCAGTACTCTCAGTTAGAAGATCGGCTCACAAACTGAAATCTTGTCTTCTCCTCCATTTATCGAGCATTTAGTGCATTTTTACTTTACCCAGTCAACTCTAATCGTTTTGAAGCTTTTCTTCACAATCGCTAACGTATCATATGGCGCGACATCGCTTAGCAAGCATTAAAGTCGCGTTGCAATAATCTTCCACATCCTCTACGATTCTCCAGCATTGGAACTAAAAAATCGAAAATTAAATTCTTGCGGGGAAAACCTTAAGCCGCTTCATATAGCCTGATTGCAACTAGGAGCCCGGGAGAGTGAGAAAATAATATAAGTAAAGAGAAAAGTTAAAGTATTAGAGTAAACAACTACAACAGAGTACAAGATGAATGTAAAAAAGAAAAATAAGAAAAATGAGAAAACAAAAAAAAAAAAAGAAAAGACAGAATAAATATTGTATAACGAAGAGATTATAATTTTGAAAAGAAACTCAAATACAACCGAACTCATATAATTACTGCACTGTACGAATATTTTATAAGGGGTCAGGATAATATCTACCTCCTACCTTACCTTTAAATGGAACATCTAAACGCAAATAATACGACTTTAGATAGAACGGAAAAGAGAGAAGAGAAAATAGAAGAGACAACGGACACCGACACCGACGACAAAGACGCAAACGTCGTTGTGAATGATGATGATGTTGAAAAATGTTTTGAAGGCGAGAACATTATGCAAAGTAGATGATGTGTCGCAATAATAAAAGAAGAACGAAAAAGAGAGATAGAGAAAGAGTTTGAGTGTAGAACCTTCATTATAAAAAATTGGTGTGTATTCATTAATTTCTTGTTATTTTTCAACACTTTTTGCTCTATGCAAGGCTTTTCGCCTCGTTTTACTTTTAAAACATAAGTGGTTGGAGTATAACCAAGGACTCTAAACGATAAAGACCAACACGTTTAACGAGTATGTAAGTTGCTTATATGGTTGTATGTATATATGTATGCTTGTATATATGTATGAATATATGTATGAATGTATGTATATATATATATATGTGTACACGCTAACCCCCATTCTATGTAAAGTAGCTATGTATGTGTAGCAAAAGCCCTTAAGGCTCAAAAGGATTCACATCTTACGACATTAGTGACCTCAACAACATTGTATGCTATTTTGCGAATACTACTTGTATAGTAGAGAGAAAACGGAACGGAAATGTAGTTATAAATACAATTTCTATAGCTATTCATATGTCCAGCTACAGTTTGCTATAAGTTTGAGTAAAACAAGTAAGATATGACAGAAGTGCTGGGGCACGAGGTACGAGATACAAGAGAACAGTGCATGTGTATATGTCATTGTCATAGACCAGAAAGAAAGAAATATTGGTAGTGTTCGTAAAGTTTAACTAGCGTACCTATATAATCATGTGTGTGGGTGTGGGTGTGTGTGTGGGTGTGTGTGTGCGGGCACAGAGAGGGTGTCTGATTATGCTGAAATGTAAATACATATAAACACGTACGCATGTAAAAAAAAGAAGAAGCATTTTACAAAATGGTTACCGTTCTAGCTACTAACAAATTTACAAAAAAAAGGGGACATTAAATCAACAGCAGCAGAACTGATCCGTTGCCTTAGTCCCTTCCCATGCATGGCTAACAAAAAGTTAAAGCCTCAACTTGGTTAACATTTAAAGTTTAATACCGACAGTCATCTTTATAGCCATCATCAACAATAATAATAAGAACAACAACACCACCAGCAGTAGCAGCACCAGCAGCAGCAACACCAACAGCAACGTCAATAATAGAAACAGCATCAGTAGCAAGAGCAACAATAATTTTAACTAAAAAAAAAAAAAATAATTACGGGATCTTATAGTCATCAGTCCTTAATATCAGAGTTTTTGGATAAATGTTCCTTTTTTATGGCTGTCAGTTAAGCTCATTCATTTTACTTAATTATTAAATCCTTGCCTGTAATCAAAAAATTTGTTAAAAATAGAAAAAAAAAAATTCAAACAATTTATAAAATTCATAGATAGGACTGACTGAGTACAAGTTAAGTTTCGATTTAATTATCGGCAAATGCTTTGCACATCGACAGGGGAAAAAGCCGAATATCTTTTCTTTTTTTTTTTCTTTGCCCAATAGGATGATAGCAGTAATTGTCGTTCAGATTTTTTAAGGTCAAGCAATTTCAATTAAAACCTACTCATTAGGAAAACGGGAAGGAATGGTAATTATGATAGAAAATAAAAAGAAAAAAGAAAGTCGCCTTAGGGTCGTATTCCTTTTTTTTTTTTTTCCTAGCAAAGTCAATGATCTTTTTCACGTTGTGTACAAACCTGTATACGATAGCTTCAAATTTTAAATGAGAGAAAAATTGTGTTCACCGCGTCAACTGTGAATTTATTTTCTCTATACAGCTTACAGGATGAATTACCTCGACAAGCAGTTCGTGTAGCTTGCAAAAATCTTTGAAAAGAATTGATTCTTCTTGAGTTCATAATGTCTTCATTTTCCATGTTGCCCATCTTGTAGCTAGCTCTGGCTGTTACAGCTCGGGTTTGGTAAATAGTTTTCTTCGTGCTTAAAGGCCTAAGATATTTTGATGAAATTTCGTAAACGGCCTGCATCAGATTTCACATCAAGTCATTTATTAAAAGTATGCAAAAAAAATGGCAAAATGGACCATTTCTCGTCAATGTACCAAATTTGGGCAAAATATCTTAAAATCCGCGGCGTGTTGGATAAATAACTGAAACTAATACAGAAAGACGAACAGACAGACAAGCAGATAGACGAACAGGCAGGCAAACGAACAGGCAGACAGAAGGACAGGCAGACAAAAGGACAGACAGACGGACGGACGGACAGTCAGATAAGCGAAAACGTGATAAGCTTGTATCGATTCGCAATTATTTCCTCGCCCAATCGATAAGAAGAATAAGAGAAAGTCCATATTGGTCCTTCTGGCATACATTCGCCCACACTTAGTACATCCTTATACGGCAAATTATGTTAACTACAAAAATCTTGATATGACAAGAATGTCTAATTTTTAGCATTTTATTACAAAAATTGGTATTGAGTACCAAATTAATATACAAAATTATTGCGCTACTTTTGGACTATGCACGTCTTCTTTTCGCTTTCCTCCTCCCATGGGGAAGAGCCTTCCCCATGAAAAGTAAACTTACAAGAGACAATACTTTATAATTTTTTATATTTTATGATACGATGAAGACGACTTAAGAATTATATTAACCGAAGTTGTCTTGGGTATTCAAAAGTGACGACGTTGCCCGATATAGGATTACAGGTTAACATTAAGATAGCGTTTTGGGCCCCTTTTTTTTTAACGTTCACATACCACGAAGGTGATTATAGTTTTTCTCATAGTTTTTAAAGTATTTTAAAATGTATCAAGGATTTCGAAGGAAACTTTTGTATAATTGGCTACCGCTTGGTATAAAAAAGAAGAAACACTTCCGCCAAGTTATCTCTTTTTTGTATTCAATGGCCAACACTGAAGATCATATCTTAATTCAATTGGCTTGCGACCGTGAATAGCCTAAAAGTAAAAAGCATAAGACGTACGGATAGAGCATAGGGCTTTTCATTTTTCTCTTTCCTATTTGTGGATTCTTCTTTTTTTCAATTCCCTACACTGAAACTGAATTAAACTTTAATTTACGTGAGCTGAGACGGCAGATACAGTGAAAATAAAATCATAAAAGGCCCCGACAGAACGTACACAGTTTAGTTTTCCTTGTTCCTAGTTTTCGATCCTTCTTTTGTTCTCCAATCGCGGGCCACACTCTAGCTGTACATTCTTACTTCTTTCTTCCTAAGCATCGGTGGTGCTTATACACACCTCTCTAGTGAATGGTCACAAAAACAAATTAACAAAAAAAAAGAGTTATTCTAGGTTATGTGTAGCTAGAGCAATGTGGTATCGTGGATAGGCTCTTGTCTTGTTAAGCGTACGTCCTTATTTCTTTTTCCCTGACCATCGCACCTGCTTATACCCATATGGGGCACGACTCTAGAGTGAATGGTCATAAAAACAAATAAAAAAAAATAAAAAAATTATTTTAGGTTATGTGGAGCTAGAGCGATGTGGTATGATGGAGAGGCTTTTGTCTTGTTAACAATAGGTTGTTATGTCTTTCTCTCTGACCATCATTCCTGCTTATACTCATATGGAGCACGACTACAATGAACGATCATAAAAACAAATAAAAAAAGAAAAATTAAGTTAGGTTAGGTGTAATGGATAGACTCTTGTCTTGTTAACACCGCTCAAGACATATTAAAAATCCGAAGTAGAGGCAATTCCATTCGAGTTTTTTAATGGGCATCAGGCGGTGGCTTTGCAAATGCACTGCCACCAGTAAATACCAAAATTAATTTCGTTTTTTGTTATTTTAAGCATAACATACGGTTCAGTTCTTATCTGTATTTATATTTTTTATCTTATTTAACATTAACAGGTCTCACCTGTTCTCACCTCAACTGACATTAAGACATCCCACGTTTTACAAATAGTTTTCGTACTTTAGTCTAACTTCACTTTAACTCCCCTTCTCACAGTTGCTTACGCATTAGCCGCGGAAGCCTATGTTTGTCTCACGTGAGTATCGAACTTGAACGACTACGATTTACTTGCGTCTTAAACTGAACAATTCTATATTTAATTAAAAGTTCTAACTAATTCCTATTGTTATTATCTAAAAGAAAAGCAAAAGAAAAAAAAAATTAAATAAAAAAAAATATCATTTCGTTTTCTGTATCCTTAAGAGCTTAATAAAGAGAAAATCTCGCACTAATTGCTAGCAAATTTTCTCGTAAATTAACTGTTCAAATAGGAAAAACAAAAAAGAGGAGCAGAGTCAAGCAAACGGACAGACATCAACAACAAGACGTACATATGGAGGCGTACTAACAAAGTCATTATGTTGGATGATATTATAAATTTGATATACAAAGCAACGCAATAGTCCATGCGTTGCATACGTACAGTGCAGTGCAATACTGAAGCAACAGATCGCTCCGCATAAATAGCCGAGTGGGTAAGCATCACGACTAAGAAGTCAATATACGCGGATTCAAATCTCAATGTGCTAGAGTTTACTTTGTTCATATCTGTAGTGAAAGGCATAACTGACGCCCCGCTCCTATACCTTTCCCTTTCTTAGGTTCTTCTTTCTTCTGGCCATGACCGCCTTATAAGAATCATGGACATTCCCTTTGTGATCGGCCATTAAAAAAAAAAAATAAAGAAACCTTAGCTTTATGTAATGGAACGAGATTAGGATTAATATGCCACTAGTGTGGATGGTACCACTGTCGATATGTTTCATTGATTTCGTCTTTGTTTCTTCTCCTAATACACTTTTGAAGGTCAAACTTTTTCACTGTGCTGTCCATAATTAAAGATTCCGATACTGCGAATTTGGCTGCCAGGTCTGCTGCCCTATTTCCCAAGACACAAAAATGACTCGATACTTGTTTTTAATGCGAAGACTTTAAGTGAAGTTTAAATGCGGATTACGATTCTCATACCCACCACACTCAAGGTACAGGAACAAATGGATTGAAATATTGTCATTCAAGATTTGATAGTTCTCGCTAGAAGAAAATTCTTAACCACTTAACAATTTAAGAAAAAAAAAATAATGCGAAAATCGAGTGTGCGTAGGCTACGAAATTTGTCACCGTCTTTTTGAACACACCTCGTATATACAGACCACGACATCGTCAGCGAGCGGCATATGCGACAAATAGCTCACGTGCAGCACTTGGCCTAACACACACAGCTGCGGAAATTTGAAAAGTCACCGTCTTTTTGAACACACCTCGTATATACAGACCACGACATCGTCAGCGAGCGGCATATGCGATAAGTAGCTCACTTACAGCACCTGGCCTAACACACACAGCTGCGGAAATTTGAAAAGTCACCGTCTTTTTGAACACAC
>KK502681.1:212477-231586 GCA_000688735.1 Glossina austeni
GCACAATGAAAGTTAGATATATATATATATATATATTTATATATATATACATTTAATGTTAATATATATTTGAAAGTGAAAAGTATATTTTTTGTATATAAATTTATGTTAAGTTAAAAAAAAAAATCTTCAATTATTATTTATGGAAAAAAATAATTTTTTGGTCCCTCAACCCATAAATGAAGTTTTTAGTGAGAGAATCTTTAACTTTCCGTAACGTATGTAGACTTTACTGGACTAACGCGTATTACCTTAAAAAAATATTTCAAAGAATTTTTATAAGTTGAGCTAGAAATAGATTGGTTTGGCTTACGTAAGCTCTACCCCAACCGAAGCTCCTTAACCAGGTCTTCGTACTCTATAAGAGATCCTACGTGAGCTGTAACACGCTCCCTTTTTAACATTAATTATTCCGTTTGTTTGTTCTCATATTCTTTGCTATGATAGGACGGTAATCGAAGCCAACATTTTAACCTTAAGCTTTCCACTTATCGCAATAGTTTATTGAAATCGGTGTCAAAAACCGCTGTTCTACAGACGCTAAATGATTGTATTCATGCCATTAGCCGTAAGACGTCTTGGGTGGGCACAGGGCCCCTAGTATACCGCCGCTTCCTAATTCTTTTCCTTTCCTCACTACTTTTTCCTCAGTACCATGTTAGGCATGTTAAAGGCATTCGCCAAGTAATTGACTATATTAAAAAAAAAAAAAATGAATTTGAAGAAAGAAGAAAAAAAAAGAAAAAAAAAGAATCTCACTAGAGAATGAACAATTGATTATATTTAACCAGTAGCCTCACAAACGCCACACGTGATGAAGTCATGATGTATGGCGTATAACATGCACATCCAACACAACAAAAATGGTCGTCTAATATATTTTGCGGAAAAACCAAAGTGAAGCGAAAAAGATTCCTTGCTTTTTAGATAAAAAAAAAAAAAAAGAAATTTTTTTTGAAAAATATGTGGAATAAATTCACATCTTTGTCGGTTTTTTTTTTGGCATAAAATACATGCAGACCACCGCGTAGGCGAGTTGGTGGCCGCAGGTTCGGTAGATTATAGCTTTTATTATAAGTAGCTAGTAGTAGTGTAGTGTAGTTACTTAGACTTATGTTCTTAGTTACGCATTATACACTGTTTACCTTATCTTTGCTGCTTGACTTGATCGGATTGATATTCTTTGCTATATTGTCATAGTTTAACACTTAAAGCGCCCGATTACTAGTTAGAAAAGGAAGCTAATGCGTATTCTTCTTATAGTTATTTTGATTTTGTATCGGTTTCTGTCTTCCAAAGGAGGAAAATTATAAGAAAACGCTACAGAGTCAGTTTTATTAGGTCTCGTAAAAGACACAAAAAAAAAAAAACGGCTTCTCTGTGATGGCGCTCGGAATACGGCCATTAATAATTTAAGCCTGAAGGCCTGAAATTATATTAAAATCCTTTGCAACCGAAACTGTTAACTTTATTGTGCTTTGTTGATCTTCTTGAAAATTTCGTAATTTAAGCCTTCAGCTAGTGATGGAATAAAATAAACAAACAAACTGCAATAAGAAAGCAGGGCTCCGTTCATTGAAGATGCCTAGAGAGAGTAGCTACAGTGTTACCATCTCTTAATATTTTTCAAAAAGTATTTTTTTTTTAAATACTTAAACACGTGCTTAATAGCCCCCTCGACCAGCACTAGTCTACTAACTTTTATTCTATCCCAAAAGAGTTGTCAACAATACACTGCTTCGAAGGTTAAGCAATTTCTGCTGAGGAATAGCAGATGTCATGGCATGACGTCACCGATTAAGCAACAAGATTAGATTAAACTCATATTTCATTTTTTGAGCAAATAGAACATCTCCGAACAGGACACGATATGCTTTCCGAAAAGATGTGGAGAGTTGCTCTGCAGCTGTAGTTGATCGAATTTAAATGAATTTTTTCTCATTTATAGCAAATTTATTGCTGTTGTAAGGAACTCAGAACACTAAATGACTTTTATAGCACATTTTATGAAAAGTTTGCCCCCCCTGTACCAAAGCAAAATTTGGATTAACTTTTACGCACTTCCAATATAGATAATTGGGTAACATTCTCAAGTCAACTAAGCCAGATTTAAAGGGAAAGCAGAGATATCATGTGTGTCCATACATATATATACAATTGTTTGCATATATATATACATGTATATATATATTTTTTAAATGATCAATCACTCAGAGAATAGACCCCATTCGTGTAACATGATGACGGTCAAAAAAAAAAAAACTGAGGGATGATGAAGAGAAAGAGGGAAAGAGTTTAATGGCCGTCATGTACGACCGCTATAATGTAAAGATAGCCGACTATTTTAAAGTGAAAGGTTGCATTTTTCCTAAATGTGGGCCTAAGAAAATGCGTTCCCTGTGCCATACAGCTGTTTAAAGAACCACATATTTGAAAAAGGAAAAGGTCTGTGAAAATTGCTCTTAACGGAAATTCGAATCAGTTTTTAAAAAGAAAAAAAACCATTTATCCAAAATCGCCAGCCAGCATGAAACTTTTGTTTTAATGAAAATTTGTCTTGTTTATGTTGCTGATTATATTTTCTTCTTCTTCTTCTTCGTCTTCCTTTGATTGGTTATTCTTGCAGAGGAAACAAGGCGCAAAGATGGACAATGTTAGCTGTTGGTTGCAATCGGAAGACAAACCTGAGTGCGGCAGTTCACCGAGTTATCTTTGAGGCTTTTTTTACGCGGCCACTTTGCTAAAATGTTTCCACTGATAGAGTTCTGTCCTGTGCAAATTTTCTTGTAGATGCAAAAATGTTACTAAATCCTAATTGTAGAGATTTTATTAAAGCGTGGCGTGTGTTGTCTAAGCAAAATTTAGCGGTATGTTGTTTTTGTTAAGCTCACTAGAGTCGCAACCACATGAAATTGACTTAGACTCCTAACAGACTTGGTGATCGGTGATATGAATTCACGCCATTGAAAATTCCATTTCTGATAGTCATTGACATGAATTCAAACTATTAGGCAAGAGCACAAAGATTATTCAAATTTTTGTAATCTTTATTCTTACTTCAAGGACACAGGGCTGGTGCAACAAGCTCCAGAATTCTATTATTTACTATTAGCGACGGAACAAAATTTATCGGTCGCGAATGAAGAAATAATTGAATTTATATTACAACAACAAATAACTTCTCTAGGACCATACTCGAACACCATTATTATAAAAAAGTAGCGCATGATTAACTTCGTAGAGGCACTTGACGGCAAATCGCAATGCAGTTGCAAGTTACAAGTGAATTGATTTTCTTGCCGAATAGAACATTTTCGTCGACTCGTACTATGATTCGAAAAGGTATTAGTCCCGTTATCCCCAGGAACAAAAACAGTCCAATTTATGTCAAGGCTACGAAAGCTATGAAGTAAGGGAAGCCAAGATTAGTGAAAGTTTCATTTGACCCCAATGTTGGGTAACAGGGATTGCTTTGAAGCTCACTTATCTAGCATGAACTACATATTAATCACCGTCTTCTGGCGTTCTGGACGGTCATTAGAGCCATAAGTGATAATAATGTGTTTTACTGTCATGGTTTGATTTCGCATCCCGTACCAATAATCCTGAGGTATAAAAACAAACAAAGAAAAAAATACTTTATGACTTCTTATGTCTCTGCGATGTTGGGCAGACGGTTTCGCTTGTATTGGCAACATTATGCAACAAGGAGCCGAAGTCTTCCTTCATTGATTTCCTCCCTTTAGCAACGCGGGACAAAAGGAGAAGAAAGGAAAGAAGTAGAGACCATAATCCGATCCCAATGATTACTTTCATATATATATACTATTACGATCTCTCCTCCTAGATATTATATATATGTGAATATTTTTTGTTTAATATAATCAATCACTCAGGGGATTTCTCTTATATGCTTACCACGGTGACCGTCAGAAAGAAGTGAAGAGAAGAGAAAGTGTTAGACTTTTACCGATCGAGTAATCCCTAGAGCTATAGCTAACGCATTGAGATTTGAATGAGCGAATACCGAGTTGGTCGTCACATCTCTTAATCTACTCGGCTATGCGACAACACAAAATTCTAAAATGGCCCACTAGTCAATGATCTTCTAAGTAACGTGATAGAAACAACACTTAAATCACCGAACTGTACTTTCAACCACATTTATACAAACCCATAGAGCGAAATATGTCTTTTTATTACCTCGGGAATACAAGAAAAGTGATTGAGATTGTCCCTCACTCATGCACGATTGCATGGCTGATGCAAAAAACGCTATTGAAGAAAAAGCGCGCATAGCCATAGAAACCAAGGGAGGAAGTAGACATACTTTGAAATCTTAGAGTTGTAATATCCTTCTATTAAGCAGAAAAGCTTAATAAATGACACCTGCACCCATCAAGTGGCAGATGCTAATCTCCCTCGCCAGAAATCAGAAAACTTTGCCTTCATTGGAAAAGAAAATCCCTTATAATGTTAGAAAAAATCATATAAACGTAAAAATGTAAAGCGTATGTCAGGTTAGTTAGATTCGTGAGGACGCTACCGACTGCCAACAATTAATATTCACTACTCGCTACAGAGCAGACGGCTGAAGGCTTCATTTCGCGAAATCTCCCACACGAGGGATCACTCAAAGATAATGATAAGATTGGGAAGAGGAGATGGCTTTCAAAGTAAGTTCTTCTTGGCAAGACTATGGCAAACAATGAATTCTTTTACTATCGGGGTGCATTTCGGAAGGAAAAAGAAAAGAGACAGAGACAGAGAATGTACAGTCAGTAAGTGTTGAAGTTTTACCGATTAATCTCTCGCCTTAGTTACCCCCAAGTTTGGTATAATACCTGAAATTTGAATCCGCAAATATTGGCTTGGTACTCGTAATTCTTATCTAGTGGGCTACTGACGCGGACAATTTCTAAGCGAAAGGTACCGAAAATTTTAGGATTTTACATATTTGCCACACTTTGACTATGTCTGTCCATTTGTCCTTCTGTTAGAATCATAATGACTTCACTTACCGCTCTGCTAAGTAGATAAAAATTGTTTGGCAACTAAAGACAGATCGATTTTAAAAAAGAAAAGTACTTACTTTAGGTCTTTACGATCCACATACGCTCTTACTAATGGTAAACATTACAAAAAACTTCTTCGGTTTCCTTTTTTTATTGAACATTTATTTATGCTAAATCCTGATCTTTTTTTTTATATGTGCATTAAAAAATAAACAATAACAGCATCATTAAAAACTTTTCAGTGAATTATTAAAAAAAAAAACGAAGTAAAATAAAAGCTATGACGAGGAAAGACAGTTAAAAACTATTTAATAATTACTCTATGAAGAGAGGGATATAATATAAGAAAACACAAAAAAAACTATTAGCAAATCGTATAATCATAAAATATAATATTTAATCCTACTAGTGCCGCCCATACCCCACCCGCAGGAGCAATGTCATCTAATAGCGAAGAAGAAAAAAACATGCTATCCATCAAAAAAGCTTAGTTTCTTATGGTTGAGACAATATTTTGCACACATTTTCACAATCTTCCTCCACTACTCACAAAAAGTAGTTTTTACTGTTCCACTAAAACCCGCATGCCACCATACTCTTCAACGGCATACAAACACACACACACACACACACACACACACTCACACACAAAAGAGAGAAAAAAAAAACAAATTCTCAACACAAAATCTTTTTTTTTTTTTTTTTTAAAACAACTACAATAATAAAAATATATAACGAAGCCTTGCTATTGGCTTAAGTTGCAAAAAGAGAGAACAACAAAAAACTCATAGCAAAAAAGGAAAAACACAACTGCATACAAATGCAATTTCTCTCGAATACAAGCATATGCAGAGACATCGAATTTGCTAACTTGGAGAAGCCAACCAACAGTATGCAGTTTTACTAGATATTTCTAAAACAACAACAACAATAAAAAATTTTATAAAACTAAAAAAAAAAAAAGCAGAAAAATTCTGAATCAGATAAAATTTTCCAAAAACCAAAAGACCACAAAAACTCTGTTTTAACCCACGCACACAAAATGCAACACACATACGCACATATATATATACATATGTGTATGTGTGTGTGCGTGTGTTTGTGGCAGAAAAACAAAATACAAAAAAGAAGAGCACAAAACCGGAATCAGTTTTCTATTTAGTACAAAACTTGCATTTTTTGGGTGTGGCACCGAATTGCATTTGCATTAGTTTCATACGCAAACTAGTCGTTGATGTTATATGCAAGCAGGTTATCATATATTGCGTAAGCATGGGTATGTATAGACCAGCAAACCAAGAATGCTTATGTGCCGGCTGTGCACATATATACATATATATGTATATATATATCTATGTGCTTCCTATGGCTTGTGCTTTAGCTGCAAATAATTATAGTGTTGTCAATCTGGATTTTTTTTTTTTTTTCATTGAAAACGCTGAACACTATATTTTCCTGTCTTTGCTTTTTCTAAATTTCATGAAACAAACTCTTCTTCAAATTATAGACAAATGTTTTTTCCCCTCTGTATGCCATTCTTCTACAAAATACTACTCAATGCATTTACAGCTGAAATATATAAGCAAGTTTAATAAGTGCAAATATGCCTTTCGTCCGTAATTATGGTATACTTTTATTGTACTCTTATTTCTGCTTTCAAGTGAACAGCTTCTTATTCTACACTTAGAGATTATAAGCAATCGTTTGTTTCGTTTGAAATATTTGATTTGTCCGAAAATATGATTCACATATTCAATTCTTTTCGTATTCAAGCTTCCTTTATTGTTGGAAACTCTTGTCACCTGTTTCGTAGACAACGAATGGAAATTTTCTTGCGAGTTATAGGCAACCATTGGCTATTTCTTCAATATTTCGTTTGTCCGAGAATGTAATGTACATGTCAATTTATTTCAGGTTTCAGTGTACATAACCAATTCATTAAGCACTCCCTACTTTGATTGGAAAACTGTGACAGATTACCCGTAGACAATGAATAAAAATACAGCTGGGAGTTACAAGCAATTGCTAGCTTCATTTCAATTGTCCGTATAAATCATTTACATATTCAATTTATTTCTCCTACAAGCTTATTTTTGGGAAACTTGGTCACCTATTTCGTAGACAATAAATACAATAAATGCAATTATATATGGGACTCATAGGAAATCAATTCATTTGTCCGAAAATATGATTGGCGCTTTAAAATTTTTGTTGTTTTTTTTTTTTCTTCATATGTTTCTTTACATATTTTAGTTTGGTCGAGCATACGTTGCTTTGATGTGGAATAGTTGTAAGCATTTTTGTGGACATTCAATGGAAACATAGGTGAAATTATAGTAGTTAGCGGAAAGAGGAATAAGGAAAAATATGAGAAAGTCAAAACATGTCAATCTATCGTAGCTACGGCTAAAGTCCAAGTAGATCGACATGTATTATTTATCTAATACATCGAACGCTTAGTCTATCAAATTTAAGACTTAAAGGATTGATCTATGAACTAAACTCTCTGGTACTATACACTGAAAAAAAAAAAAAAAATTATATTTAGCTTAATACCCATAAAAGTGTATACATAAATATTGATTCCTCCTAGGCTGAGTCCCTTAAAGCGCTTCTGCAGCTGGTTTATTATCTTCCAATAGTAATGGTAAAGCAAAAATAATTTTACTCGATATATATAAATCGGAAATTGTTTAGATTTCGTACGATACGAGAGCCCTATTTAGAAATCCCACCGATATCGGAAATTGCTTTTTGTTTCCTTTTAGAATTTTTCTTAGGGCGTTTATTGAGAGAAAAGTTTAAAACAATAATTTAAAATTTTTACTTAGATGATCTGTAATTTTAGAGGCACAACTTAAGGAAAATGTAAGATTTTAGTAATTGTGGGCAGATTTCTGGATGGAAATGGTTAGAAAGAAATTGCGGATCTCCAACTTTGGAATAAAAGTTTTACAATTTTCACCAAACCTAACACACATAAACCTAAAAATTACTCGACTTTTTAGACATTTGCGAGCGTCTAATAAGGCCTTACAAGGCCTATAATTCAAATCAAATTATTTTTTTCTCATTCTTGGTGAAATCATAATAATATTTCCAGCAGATCAACCAACAACATAATAAATTAAGTGACATGAGTAAGTTTAGTCCTGAATGGATTCGCCGATTCATATTATTGAATATAGCTTGTGCCGATTGAATAAATTAAATTTGAATGAAACCTCTTACCTCTATAAAACTATATCAGTCTAATCTAATAACTAGTGTGTTGACTACACTTAATTTTAGAAAAATGAAAGACTTTGATGATATTCAGAGAGTTGCATGGGTGCACCAAACAGACACGCATATACATATGCATATGCACATGTAAGTGAATACGGACATGCAAGTGCATATGCGAATAGGTATACATAGATCTTGTTGCACTGATGTTATTTACTTCATACGATGTCTATCTATGAAGGAATGTCTAGGGTGTAAATTGTTTTGCAAAAAAAAAACCAAATAAATAAATAAAAAAAAGGGGAAATAAATTTTATTTACTAACTTCATATATGTGTGTTTAAAAACACAATTACATATATATATACGTGTATAAATTCTGCTCTAAACTCTGTAGATGAATATGCAAACGTTAGCGAAAGCCAAGCCAAGACTAGCTGTACTATGGTGGCTGCTTCGCAGCCAGCACTATTTAGGTACTATATCTACATATATCTACATATATCTATATATACATATATATATATATATATATATATATATATATATATGATTTCGCATATACACATTTGGTTGCGTATATGCATTTGTTTGTAAGTATGTAGGCATCCCTACATTTGAAATTCCTAAATATAGTATACACACACAATTTTCTTAGCAAGCCATAGAGCATAGCAATGTACAACACGCCCAGCTGTGTATATCTGCAAACATGCACACAACTCTCTATACGTATATATAAGCTATAAAGGCTTAAATGATACCGATATATATATATATATATGTAGATATGCATGTACAGTAATAGCACTCGGTATATATATATATATGTATATATCTTACCGAAGTACTTATATGTATGTGCAGTTGATACAACTGTACTCTGAGATATATCGTACAATACATTCATAGTCATGTTTATGTGTATTTGTCATATATGAGACGTGCAAATTTTTACTCTTTTAGGGAAAAAAAGAAAGAAAGAAACAAAACAAAACGAGATGCAAAACACTAAAAAGCTAATGCGCCAGAAAGAGAGACAGCATTAGAAATGAACCATTACTACATATATCATATACATTGGCACTTACAAAATGTACTCTTTGTATATATATATATATATATATATAAGTGTAGTTGGGACGTAAAAATATTCTCTGAGTCGTTGATTTGTTTTTTTTATTTTGCATATATAGAGCTGAGAGGCGTGCGCCTTGCAAAAGTTTTTGTTGCTGTCCTAGCAAATGTTGTTTGTAACTTTGGCGAGTCCAGGAATTCTTGTTTTCTTTTTTTTTTTTTGTTCTATGTATAGATATTGCTTATATACGTGTGAGAATTCTCATAAAAATGTTTTGAGTCATTTTTATATACTACTATTACCACTACTACTACTACTACTGTTAGTACTCTAATAAGTCTTGGCATTGGTGTTAGGGTGGCTGGGTAAGTTGCTCGTGTTAGTCAGGAATAAGGCAACAAGGTGTTCCTCTTTTATTTTTCAAATCAAACGCATAAGTCATTCACTTATGTAAAAAGTCTTGAGAGTATTTTATTTACATTCACATATACAGATATATATATATATATAGATATATATATGTATATATAATAAAGAAAAACAGAAAGAGATATATCCGTACAGTTTGATTGCAGTAACGATGAGAAGTAAAAATTGATAAATTTTGAGTGCAGTAAGTGAATATTAGAAAAGAAAAATCTTAAGATATTTTCTTCCTAATAAATACATATATATATATATATATAAGAGAGAATAAATGAGTGATATAGTGCATAGTTGTGCTCTGCTTAAACTCTCTTTCATGTTTTTGTTCATGTTTTTCTTTTCTCCCTACGAATTCTTATTGAGACTTAATTATCATTCAATTGATTGCTTGCTTGTATTCAACTGACCTTAAATATCTCGTTTTGTTTCTCTTGTTTAAATATCTCCTCTTAGCGGATAGATGACCTTCGCTAATTATACATATACGTTCACACAAAAAAAAAAAACAAAAAACAAAAAAAAAATGAGGGGAAAACATTTTCTGGTCACTTTTATCAATTGATTTGCTTTAAATCATTTTCTTTTTTTTTTTTGTTTTTTTCATTTTATTAATTGAATCATAAAAATTCATTTTCAAAAATATTTTATCCTATCTCTAAGGGTTAAAGTTTAACTAGGAAAATTGCAGTCCCCTGCTCGCCTTAAGAAGGTATTGCTCTTATAATGATCTCGATATTACGTATTAACTCGCCTTTGCTTCGTATAAAAAAAACCGGATAAGCGGATAATTTTTATCCCTTTTATCCGAACAAGACAATTTGTTTCTATTCTCTATTACAAAGTTTCCGCTTTAGTAGTTAGCCACTGGGAACGGCATAAATGTATGTTTTAATCAATGTGCAGATAGTTCACCAAGTAAGTTCACCTTTGTTGAGGATAATATCTTTGCAAAGTTAGCATTTACTGCGGAGTGAAGAAAGGACAATAGTAATGTAATTGGGAAAAGCCTGGATATATGAAATAAACTGAACCTTTAATTATGATCATAAAAAGAAAAACAAAGTTATTGCTATTAATGGCTAGGACGCACAGCCACAGTTACTGGAAGAGTGAAGGAAATTTTCCAAAGTGAAAAGACCATTCATCTGGAATGGATTAATATGTCTTAAAAGGATCTAGAAGTTATCAAATGAACATAATGTCATGTGCCTATTATTGTCAACGTCTGTTGTATATGTATGTACTGCTCCGCATATATGTATGTACGATAAATTAAATTCATTTAAATTAATTACAAAAAATTTCCCAACTCCAGTTTTTTGATATGTCCTCAAGGACGCTAAAAGCTGTCTGTAAAATCTTATTTCACAGCGATGGTCAAAGTCCATCATTGCCAACAACCCTCTATACATCGTATCCCTTTCACGTAAGGCACTAAATTAATTATAAAAAAAATTTTATAGATTTATTTTTTATTTACTTAAATTCGTAAATCACGTAAAGTGATGGGGAAACATATATACATATATACATCGTTACATTAGTATACATGATCGGCATGGAAAGGACTAAAGGCTAATGAAATCATCATCATCTTGCTCTATCGTTAACCTTTGCCGGTATCCCAATAGGTTCAGGTGTCCAAAAACGAAGCCAATTTTCAGTCAAAAGAGATTTAAAGAGTCAGCAAAAGATCTCAAAGTCAGTAACAACGAGTTCCAATATCGAATCGGCCGGGCAATAAATGAGAATCAGAATAAATCAGAATAAATGAGATTCAGCCAAAAAGCTCGATATATACGGAATTGATATAAAAGAGTTTGTATTTGGCTTGGAAAAGTGCAGTCATTCGGCTAAGAGATTTCGCACTTATTACTAAACAAATTTCGTAGATAAGCTACCTAAAGCAGTCATGGAATGAGAATTTCAAAAAAGAGGAAATATGACCTCTGAGTTCTCTGTCCTTTAGGAGACGTCAGATTGTTGGAAATTTCTATAAAATTTTTCATAGCATTCTCGGTATATTATAATTCTTTTGCAAACCTTACATATATACGAACAATCCACCTTTGATTATATTGATGGATTCCGAATCACTTTTTTGTCTGCCTGTCTGGTACCTGTTCACATATATTTGTGTTCAACTTAAAGATCGGATTTTGATGAAATTTTGTGTGTGCGTCGGCCAATGTATTTTGGCCCAAGGATGAACACTACTGAAAATGATTCGGATCGATGCAGTTCACATCTAACGCGTTATTGCGAAATTTTGTCATTGTTTTTATTTGGACCACGAATATCTATAATTTGACCATATTTAAGAATTTAGGAATTCTCATGGAGTGTAGTAAGCCACTGCAAGTTATTAAGGTGTAATTTTCGATACTTGATTATCAACGTAAATGAAGAACTCTTTTTGACGAAGTGGTGTTGGCTCGTGTCCGACTGTAACACTTTTTATTGGGATGTTTCAAAAGGAAAGTTTAGAAACCCTGTAAAGCATAAAATTCTAATTTGATTAAGCCATGTCTGTCCGTCCGTACGTCTGCATTGTGTGTGTTGTTGACACTCTTCTGATCGCAAAGATGGTAGAAACTTTGGAAGCCTATGCAAGCAAGGTGGTATTAGTGGGGTGAATTGTAAACTGAACGCAACGCTGTTTCCCTAAACAAAAATTTGTAGTTCTATGGTCATTGCTCAGAAATTTTGTTTTTGGGTACAACACCGTTTATATGAGTATCAAATAAAAAAGCTCGGAGAATAGAATGCGAAAAGCTAAGTATGTTAATTCAATTTTAATTGTGGTGGACGTTATGACCTGGTAGATTAATTTTACTTAATAATGCCTTTTAGTGATTTAAAAGGTGGAAGATAAATTTTTTCCCATTTACTTTTTTATGACAATAAAAACCAAAACCAAAACCGAAACCAAAATTTCCGCGGACGGACAGACATGGCTTAATCAATTGAGAATTTCACACTGATCAAGAATGTTTATATTTTATAGGGTCTCTGAAGCTTCCTTTTGAATGATATATACATTATGAAAAAAAAACAAAATCAGCGTACCGCCATCCTTCAGTGGTGGGTATAAATAAAAAAAGAAATCATGCTTGATGTGTGTATAAAAAATTTAAAAAAAATTTCTTTTTTACTATATACCATATAGTATTATATATCTATAAAATTCGCGAAAATTTACATTATACAAATTATCGTATAAAAAATTTGAACGAACTTGTACAAGTGCAGTTCTTTGATACATTTTAAATGACGCTTAAACTTATCAGAATTATTATGTGTACACTGCAAAGGTGCCAAAATATCATTTTCCATTTAGCGTCTTATATACATAGCGAATAGAAACATTTTTGCAGCGTTTTGCATTTAGCAACTTATGCATATGGGGACTAGCAACATTTAGGCAACATTTTGGGTCGCATGAATATGTAGTTTAGCAACATTTTTGCAGCGTTTTGCATTTAGCATCTTATGCATATGGGGACTAGCAACACTATTGCAACATTTTGCATTTGGTGTTTTATATATAAGTGGCTTAACAGTATTTTCCATTTAGCGTCTTATGTATATGGAGATTAGCAGCATTTTTGCTGCATTTTGCGTCTTATGAATATGTGGTTTAGCAACATTTTTGCAGCGTTTTGCATTTAGCATCTTATGCATATGGGGACTAGCAACATTTTTTCAACATTTTGCATTTGGTGTCTTATGTATACGGGGACGACATGTTTGGAGCGATTTTGGCGGGGATAGGTCCTACACATAGTAATGAATTTGGGTTCTTCCGATAGGTTTCAGTTTCAGCTTTAGAAACGTATCTATAATAAAATCTGACTTTGCGTAGTATCTCTGAATATTGTTAGCACTCGATTTGCATTATTTCAGTGTTTGTATTGCAATTTTGCATGAGATTTAGTAGCAATGACTTAGCTTTTTCGGTTTGTGATCATAATTGAAGGCTTAGTTTTTTTTATATGTGCACGCATGATAGTTTATAATTTTATTAATTATTTGTCTTGTTTGTCTTTTACTTCCCGATAAATCGTAACTTAGCAAAGACATTTTTAGCGAAAACACAAAACCCTTTAAAAAAGGCGCGCGGTGTTTTGAGGGGAGAATTATCCTAAACATGACTCGATTTCTTCTTTCCTTTTTCTCTGTACATCCCATGACATTTTATTAAAGTGCATTCTGTTATTACGAGGACAACGAATTGTTTACCTATTGTCTGTGCACTTTGTTGCTACAAAGGCAATCATTGTCGGCCGGCCGACTTGTATGTATATTTTCTTATTTTTTTTTTGTTTTTTTGCTTTCTTTTTTTTCTATTGCTTTTCATATGTACGCTTCGTTCGGGTTTAGCAATTTGCAATTGGTAACATCACTATTTGTTTGAATTCTATCTCAAAATCTGTTCATACAGCAAAAATGCATTTGCAACAATAGAGCGAACGAACAACGCCCTTCAATCAATCAAAGGCAAATGTAAATGTTGTCCGCACAAAGGCACAAGCAAACACTGCAATATGAGTAGAAACTGAAACAAATTTGTAGGCGGATTATTGTTGCATTTATCAGTTTTATCTTTTTTGCTATTTTTTTATATTTTTTTTTTATTTTTTTTATTTTTCGAACCTTGTTTCTCAAAAGCCGAAAAGTACGTGTGTTGTTAGCCAGTCAACTTAATTGGAAATGCTTTCGTAATAGACTTGATGTCATCACTCACTAGTTTCATTTGAAATGATGTTCAAAAAGAAAGTTAAATAGCGAAAAATTTTACATAAATTAATAGTCAGTTGTGGTAGCGTTGTAATGACGAAGTATTGCACAACGAAAAAAATAAAAAAAAAATTATACACAGAAAAATTCAATTAGAGGGATTTTTTCGAATGTTCCTAAAGTTCAGTCTAATGTGTAAGCATTTCTTTAATATTCATTATTTTAATAAGGTATCGGTAGTAAAAGCTGATCCGAACTTTTATTATGGAGGGGTAGCTTTATATATTTTATATTAGGTTCAACCGTCAGCTGAACTGACTTATAAGACTAATAGATACGCCCTCAAACTTCTTCTTCTTACTCACGTCATGTTAAGTTCAAAGATCGTTTACAACAACTTTACGTACGTACTTGCAAGACAATTCGCTCTATTTTCTAAGAAATCTTATCAACGGTATTTTCCTCAGAACTGTTTATATGTTTATTTGCCTTCTTAAAACCAACACAAGAAAGACAGAGGGACACAGAGAGAGAGAGGAGGGATTAAGGCATCTCAACTATTAGAGCACATATAATTATTAGACACCAGTATATATATCAATAACCCCTGCAAGATCAAGGGAATGCCAAATTGTATAAAGATATGATCTTTTTTGCTACATACATGACGTAAACAACGCGCCAATGCGTACTATGTCCAGTCGGTAGTTAATTCCTTCAGCTTGCCTGAAAATAAAGACACGCATAAGGTACTTCGTTGGTATTGATATATAATAAAAAAGTGTGTCCGTCTGTCCTTTTTATAAAATCGCGATTTCGATCTCAAAATTTTGCTTAGATTAGATGAAGTGTTGAGGTCCTAACCGTGTTTCCTAGAGACAAGGGAAAATTGTAAGCACTTCACCTTCTTAGTCCGTACATAGGGCTAGCTTTGGAGTAACTGTCGGCAAGAACAGTTGAAATTTCATCTCTGATCTGATTGTTATGCCTACACTATTACCCTGGAACAATTAAAAAAGTGCGACAATACGCATCAGTAGGGGGATAGAGAGGAAGAGAGAGAGAAAACATTTTAGTTAATAATGCTTCCTCTTTAGGCTTACATTCAATGCAGAAGTTTTTTCTGTAACATGCGCTCGTTCAACAGTGCCAGCGCTTTTGACCTTTTCGGTTCAACAATCTATCGCCGAAAGGTGAATATTTATGTATTTTTTCGAAACGTTTGCAATACTTAATAAGCTATTATATATATTCTTCATCATTAGTAAATTCTGCATCGATTCAGACAGTTGGCCTTATCGTTTGTTTGTCCATCCGTCTAATGCCTGTGGTAAATATATGAAGATATCGCCTTCAAAGTTACAAAAGATATTAAAAGCTCTTGCCCGCAAGCCGATGTTGAAAGATCGGGGGCACACCTAAAGTACAACATAAGCTGAGTTAGTGGTGAAACTTTCTCGCCTATCTGTGCATTTTTCTTTGAAGGACTAACAAGTACATTACCCTGTTCGTAGACAAAAGTTGTCAAGCTTCTGTTCGTTCTCGGCTCAGTGCCCGCTGCAGCGTGACTACCCGTCATCCAGTAAATACGTCCATTCATCGATCATGTACCTGCCTTTAGATTTCACATTTTTTAATACTCTCCCCAGCTCAGCAAAATTTCATTTTCGTTTCCCTCTAATATGAGAACGTGTTTACGATTGCTCTAAACTATTAGGTGGGCGGAAAAGTTCTGTTGTATTTTACTACTTCCAAGCAACTCTCATCCGTCATAGCAAACCATAAATTAGATTTTGTCCCCGTAGAAGGATTTGCTTTTATCAGAGTCTCTATATATGGTGCGGTTTAACAAATAGACTGATGAGATCTATATTTCTTAGGTTGAGCTTACTAACGATTAACTTTTCATCGCAGTAATATTAAAAATTAGGCCCTTTTGGCAAACATATGCTTATTTTTGATCAACCCTTATATGGGTTGAGAACCAAAAAATAGACCTACAAGGTCCAAATTCGATAAGATTAATTTTTGTGTAAAATTATTATTATGAACGAATTTTAATGGCGATATTTTGAAAATTAGACCTTTTTACCATATTAAGATTCAGTTTACGTAGGAAGGCGTGTGGCAAGGGTTTCAAAAAATTGCCAAATCCGATCGAAAGTTTTCGCACCAATTTAGAAGACCGAAATACTGTTACTAAGCGATGTTTGTTGCAAAATTCTAAAAATTACAATATTTTTTCTTATACCACCTCAAAGAAATAAATCGTTGTGGGGGGAGCCCGATCCGAAACATTTTCCATAACGTCAAAACACCACAGTGCATCTCAAAACATCTGGAAAATTGCCATCTGTATGTCAAACACAACTCATCAGGCGGATAGGCGGACAGACGGACAGAAAATGGGAAAATGGGTCTATCTCAAGTCCTTTCTATGCGCTGTGCTGCAAGTGACGTAGAATATAAAAAGTTAATTTACTAAATGTGAGCCCAATCGGCTCACACCCACAGCCTCCTCCCATATAAGGTCCGCCATGAAGAACAAGTCTTTCCTTCAGTGAAACAAGGTGCTCTACTTGGTATCTCATGGTTAAAAAGCAAATAAAAAGTCACATTAGTCTTAGTAATGTAAAGCGTTTATTAGTCGACCTTGTTCGGCTAAAATGTTTTAAACTATTTTTTTTTTTTTTTGCAAATCTCTTTTGGTAATTTTGCAAGCATATCGTTTTTCTAAGACCTATAAAAATCTAATGAATCAGATGATGGGCTGATGTATTCCGAATTTTGCGCTTCTTGCTTACACGTATGTACATACGTGTGCACACTTACACCTAAATAAAAAATAAAAAATTTTTTTTGGAAAATTTCTCTGCAAAAATGCTTTATCTCAACTATGTGGGCATATTTTGCAATCCTAACTACATCTATGGTATGTGTATGCATTTCGTAAATTTACTAACATACATGCATATATATATATATACATATGTGTGTGTGTTTGTGTAATCTGGCCGATGGGCCGGTCGTTAACAAAACGGATGCATAAGACAAAAGTAATTTTTGCATATCAAAGCAATGAAAATGAAAATGCAAAGCATACCCTGTTTTTCGGCGACGGCAACCCTAACCCCACAATCATTTTCCTAGGGATCATAAAAGGCCATGAATAGGAACTTTTTAAACGTGAGAGTGTTTATGTATATGTAGTGTGTGTGTAGAAAATATTTGGATTAAAAGAAAAAAAACACAAGTCCATGCATTCAAATTTAAGTAGAATATGGAGACGAAATACACACAACGGCAACAACAAAACAAAATATTAACAGAATAGAATCATTTGAGCGAGAGAGGTAGAAAACGAGAGAGAGGGAGAGAGAGAGTGAAAAGGGAGAGAGACTTTATGGGCTTGCATGATGCAAAGAGTCGCCTGAATCCCGAATAAAAACCATAAACAAACGTGTGTGCCGATTTATGCACACACACACACACACACATACTCACACAAACACAATTTAGTGAGAGGATGTAGGTACGCAAGTAAGCTCTCCTACACATTTTCAATTGAATGCAATTTGAATATATGTACGTTTGCTTTAGCATGAATTCATCCATCCATCCATCTACACACATAGCCATACACATAGTAGACACACTTCAAAAGCATATATTAAGCGCCATGTTTTTCCTTTGTTGCTGCTTTGGATTTTGTTTCATTTCTACTATCAAGTTTTTTTTTTTTTGTTGTTCAATGTTTTGTTGATTCACCAAACACACACACGAACACACACGAACACCCATGGATGCATTGGTGTGTGCTTATGAACATTGAACTGAATGCAATATCCATCGAAAAAAACAAATTTTTAATTTTTTTTTTTTAAAATTGTATTCAGCCATTTTCTAAAAATGCATTCATGTACCAAATGCATTTTTACTCTACACTAAACTTCATCCTTTGCATATCTTCCTAAGCGCACATATTAAGTTTCGTAAAGCCCACTCTCTCTCTTACTCTCTCCCTCTCCCTCTCTACTACGTATACTATGCAACAAATTACAGTTTTTGTCGTTGGGATTTTAGTGTTGAATTTATTGCAGAGTACCTAACGGATAACTACGCACATATTCATACATATGTATGTATGCATGAGCTTGTATGTGCGTGTGCAAGTGCATGGGAAATTTTTAAAAATTTTCTTGTTGTTATGGTTATTGCATGACAACGACATAACAAGAACAACAACGTTAGCAATGCAAGCATTTTTCAATTTATATGCAGATGCATGTTGACGTATACTAGAATATAATAAAACAATACCAACAACAACAAAAACAACAACAACAACAACAATGACAACAACGACAAGAACAACAGCACCAATTACAAAAATAACTTTAAGGCAAATTTTCTGCTGCAATGATCTCTCAGTAACAACACCAACATTTTATCAAACAACATTGAATAAATGTTATAAAAAAAAAAAACATAAAAAAACAAAAACAAAAACTAGGATACACATCAAATTTTGTTATCCATCCGATTGCAATTTTTGGTTAAATTTTTACTTTCCTTTCTTTATTTATTTTTTTTTTTTCTCTCTAATACAAAATTATTTTCCT
>KK502681.1:245546-257356 GCA_000688735.1 Glossina austeni
AAAAAAAAAAAAAAAAAAAAAAAAGCGAAAAGGAAAGCTTTTTAAAAAAAAAAAAGGTCATATATTAAATGAAAAAGGAGATTAAGGGGAACGAGTCAAATGGGTGTAGAGTAGAAGAAAATTTTTTTCTTCCACACATGCATATATAAAATATATAAGATACTGTAAGGTCCGAAGAAAGGGTACGAGGTTCATATGCACAAAAATATTGGCAAGCAATGCGCTCATAGCTATATATATATATACACATATATATATGTAAAGTCTCTGAGAAATGATAGTCGTATACAAAAGTTTGATTGCACTTTTTCATGTTTAATGCTCGCGTTCTTTTTGTTTTTTTTGTTTTTTTTTTTTTAGAAAATACAATAAACAAAAAAGAAAAAAGTAGAACAAATGTAAAAACGGTAAATGGTATAGTTAGCTCTAGGCAAACGATAGCTATTGCAAGGCGCTATTTTTTTTATTCATATTGTGAAGAATTTTGCAAAACTACGATACGACGGTAGCAAAGTGCATACATATATGTGCTTATAGGCGTTTATCGGTGTATGTGGGTGGTGTGAAGAGTTTCAAGTCGTTTTTCATAGATTCATATGCTCATGTATGAGGAAAAATTTACTTTTACGTAAACGGCTAACTGGACTAGAGTGTAAGCAGTGTACTGGATATTGCTTTTCTGTTATTGCATGAAAAAAATTTTACTGTTTCTGCGTACGAAGTTGTTAAATAAAAGAAAGAAATTTTCAAAATTTACAGCATAGACAAAATGCATTCGCATATATTGGTTGCAAAAAGTAACACACGTCACTCTACTCCCTTTCACATACACACTACCCAGAGATATTGGCAACATTCGAACGATGCTTAACACGTGTAAATTGCTACAACTTTACTACGTCATATAGCAGTTGCAGGCTTTTTTTCCCAACAAACTATTTTCCATATTTTTCCCATTATCAAGGCTTTCGAAACTATGTTTCTCCCTTTAATTAATCTTGCATTTTATTCAGGCTGCTTCTTTTCCCTACAAGTCCTCGCCTTAACTATGGCTTAAGTTTGATTTGTAAGGACGTTAAAGGAAGAGAGAGATAGAGAGATATAGAAATAGATAGATAGATAGATAGATAGATAGATAGATAGATAGAAAGAGAGATGGAGAATGAGAGAGCGAGAGAGCGAGAGAGAGAGAGAGAGAGACAGAGACATAGATACATAGACAGATGGATTGATCATCGCTGTGGGAGAGAGAGAGAGAGATAGAGAGAGAGAGAGAGAGAGAGAGAGAGAGAGAGAGGAGAGAGAGAGAGAGAGAGAGAGAGAGAGAGAGAGAGAGAGAGCGAAAATGAGACATAGATAGAGAGAGTGGGTGAGAGAAGGAGAGAATCGGGGAGGAAGAGAGAGACATAGATAGATAGATTGGTACATAAATAGATGATTGGGAGAGCGGGAAAGAGAGGCAGCGGATGAGAGGTTGAAGAACATCGAGTAAGCGGGTGGAGGAAGAGGGACGTAGAGAGAGAAGGATGTAGACATAGAGGGACGTAGAGATAGGGGTACGTAGAGAAAGGGAGAGAGAGAGAGAGAGAGAGAGAGAGAGAGAGAGATAGAGATAGAGATAGAGATAGAGAGAGAGAGAGAGATAGAGATAGAGAGAGAGAGAGAGATAGAGATAGAGATAGAGAGAGAGATGGATGTAGAAACAGAGACAGGGTGACAGAGAGAGAGAGAGAGAATGAGAGAATCTCATTTTTTACACTTTACGGTTCTCACTTCTGGGTCTTCACGGTAGCGTTCAATGTTTTCCTATATTTTTTTTTTACTCATTTCATCTTTTTATGTGTTTTTGTGTGATTTACGTTTTGTTTTTCCAAAGTTTTACATTTAGAGAATTTATTTTCATTTTCTATATTACGAAAATTGTTTCAATTGTTTTAATTAACTTATGAATCTTTTGTTTTTCAGGTAGTGGTGTTATTTTTATGATCGTTTAATTGAAATTTACTGCATGACATCGATTTTTTAAATCACTCTGCACCAACAACAATAACAACAGTGACAACGACTAAGGTAAATTTTAAATTCTTCCTATAATTTCTTTTTTTTTTTTTTTTTTTAATTTCTAAAGCATACTGGCGCAAGCTTCTATTATATATATTATTTCCCTTTGCACGACAATCGTGGATAAAGACCAGTTCTGTCCTGTTTTTGGCTGTAACAGAGTTCGTCGTTAATTTAGAGTTACGTTTGCTGTAATAGAGTTCGTCGTTAATTTAGAATTACGTTTCTTATGCATATTTTGCACGGTGACAAAGCGAAATGCCTGAACCAATTAATTATGCCGACCGAATATGTAGGGAGATATTGAAAATCTTAGGGAAGGCCTGCTAACAGTGGTAATGTACTCTACACATATAACAGGGTGACAGGGTCAGCAAATTGTGTGGAAAAATATGGTTTAGGAATGCTATACACATTTCCAGACAATCCCAGCAGAGACATCATTGATGACATGATATGCAGAACAATTTCATTATTACTATCATTGTTACTATTATTATTATTATTATTATTATTATTATTATTATTATTATTATTATTATTATTATTGCTAACGAAATCGGTTCTCAGATCAAAAGAGGGATAATTGAGCACTGGCAGAGGAGCGGTTTTAAAAACTATTTTTTATTTCCTTTATTTAACTGAATGATCAATAAGTTTCGTTACTAAATAAGAAAAACTTTCTTAACGAAGCAAATTCTCAAAGCAAAAGAAAAGTAAACTGAGCTCTAGCAGGAAAACAATTGTAAAATTATTCATTTTTTTTTCATTCGTAATTTTTTCATCGGTCAATAAGTTTCGGGACTAAATAAGAAAAACCCCATTTTTGTGCAAGTCCACTTTATTCATCAACAATGAGCACATTGCTCATTGCTCCAAGCTTTACCTAGATGGCTGGGTTTATAGACGAATTGTTAAGGCTCTTATAAAACAATAACCTAACAATAACCTAAACACTTTAAATTCCAAATTTTTTGGTTTTGCAGATAATGTATCAGAAATTTGTTAAGAAACTATAGTCACTAAGTGACTGAAAAATACTGGGAATGTGATAGCAGGTCGAGCTTCAATTATTTATAGTGCGATAATAAATATTATACGTAAATTTATCCGGCTAAGTGGTCGTGTAGGCAAAGGATCTCGACTAACAAGTGAACGATTGTACATTCAAATCTATACTGCGGTAGACTTTTCAATAAAACCAATAGCCTTAGGATACTAATGCTTCATGACTTTACAATTTATTTCTCTGGTTATATTTATTATAACGATTACACTCGATTCTATTACAGAGATGTCTGTCTGCAGACAAATTTATCGAAACATTGCCTAGCTTCCTTGAGTCGAAACAAGTATTATGTGTAAGCTTCATTTCAATCGAATGCATGGCTTTACTGCTTCAAAATGACATATCTACAAAGCACATTCGTATTTATATGCAACGTAGAGATAAGGAATTAAAATTCATTGATCACACGTGAATTCCATTTACAAAACATTTGCTAACATTGAGTATTGCTGAGAAAGAGTATAAAGCTTCTAATAGTTACTAATGTCCACAACAACTTGATCAAGCCGAAGTTGCGAATATTGAGTCACTATATCGCGTGCATATGTGGGGCTACCACATAGACAAGTATATAAGATTCATGACTTATCAAGAGTAAATAGACAGGGTAGAGTCCAAGCCGGCCTTGGCTTGCGTCCATCACGTCCATCCGGTTAGTAAGGTAAGGTTTGTCTGTCCGCCCTTCGATAGGGTAATAAGGATACGTACATTCTTCTTATGGACAATTGTCTACGGCGTGTCCAAAGAACGTGATTAACCCCTCATCGCCACCGAACAAGCTAGCTTCCCATGACACGTGTCAGCAGTTCAAGGTGACCTTCGTTTTGACAAAGCTAGGCCACGTCCAGAAAGAAATGTAAGCAGGCGGAGACCATAGCTAGGATAGGGTCCAAGCCGCCCTAGGGCATAATATCGCGCCCATCCGGTTAATAAGGTAAGCTTTGACTATCCGTCCTTCGATAAGGTAATAATGGCACGGTCTTATGGACAATTGCTTACGAGCTGTGTGATGAACGCGCTTAACCGAACAAGCTAGCTTTCAATAAGACGTGCCTATAGTTCGAAGTGAACTCCGTTTTGACAAAGCTAGGCTACGTTCAGATAAAAATGTACGCGAGCGGAAATCATAAGTGGGATGGAATACAAGCCGGCTTTGGGCACAACATTGCGTCCACACAGGTTAGTTAGGCAAGCCTGGTCTGTCCGTACTTCGAAGGTACGTGTATTCCTTTCATTTGTAACTACGTGTTCAAAGAATGCGATTAATCCTCCCGCCCCCACCACTCCCGCGCTCCTCGCTTACTATCAAGCAACCCTCAATACGCCTCCAAGTGATGAAGCTGGGCCAACTTTAAGGTAAATCATTAAATTCTTCTATCTTCGTTTTGTTACACAATAAGGGGCAAACACCGATTTGACAGGCGTTGCTTTTATCTACTCGGCTATGTGCCAGCAAACGGCAAACCTTGCACTTTCTCTTCGCTTCTGAAATACTTAGACCACATGTAAGACTTCCTCTTGATAGTTAACACCGCAGAGATCTGGCGTACCTAACGTATTGACCTACTCCGAATACCTAGCCAAGGCTACGTTTTATCACATTTTGCTAACAGCGTAAATTGCATTCCATTGCATTGTGTTTGCGGAATGTTACCTGGAACAAACTGACTCTATAGGCTCTCTTAAGTTTGCATTGTTCACCCTTTATACGTTCATAAAATATTGAATATTCTTTAAATTGTCAATAGTTTTTACCTTCTTTTATATTTCTTTAAACCTTTTCACAACAATGCATAAATATATTAACAAAAAAAAAAAAAAGGAAAGGAGGGAAAAAAAATTCACTGTACACCGTCTAACAAAGACCACAGATTGCTTTTCTCTCTTTTTTAGTTTTTTAATTAATGGTTTTTCATCATGTAGGCTATGGAGAGTAAGAAAGAAAGAAAGTAATAAAAAAAACTTGAAAAAAAGAATAGAAATGAAAATAACAACGTTATGAAAGTTTTTTACATCTCTTTTTGTCCGCCACCGCCAACTGCATATCATTCCAATTAGAGAAACTGCACTAGAACATGCCAGCCATTCATTTAAATTACAATAACTGGAGTGGTTAGCTGGTTGATGCCTGAACTTGGCAGATGAGGTAATCGCATCGATGGCGCGAGCGGGCCGGGGGGGTAGGGGTTTGGGCGACAGGTCGCCATTGCAGAGAGAAGATTGCTACGCTTTTAGTTATTTGTTTTCGTGCCTGGCGGGATTTTTTCCGCGTATAATAATGCAAATGCAATGCTTTGTCAGCTGCAATCCTATGTTTTCTTTTCTTCTTTTTTTTCGTTTTTCTCGTTTTTTTTTTTTTTTTAAAACAAAACAAATACATGAAAATGCATTATGGCTATGAACGCGTACAACAAAAAAGAAAGCCTAAAACTATACCAAGTACACATAAGCAATTTGGTTTTAGATGGCAATGGCGACATAAAAGGGAAAAATATAGTCGTAATGCACAAGCATGGCATAGATGAGCAACGTACGCAGTGACTTTAAGGCGAATTTTAGATGCCTTAGATCGTCTAAGATTATTAACTTTCCGCTCTGACACGATCATCTCCCACTGACTGTAAGGCAAATCCAGCCAGTCGATTGGGAACATTTGTTGCATTTGTCACTGAAAATGCTTAGGTGACTTCGAACAACTTTTAGCCGCTTAGATGAACGCTGTTTGGTTGCTCGGCCAATTAGATAGACATCGATTAACTTTTCCTTGACAATGATGACATGATACTACCCTTATGTTTATATGCCCCACTGCGACTAGTTACTGCTCACCATTGCAGATAGGGAAAGCTAAACTGTAAAGTGGGCGTTCTCGGCTTCAATTCCGAGTGCGGTAGACAATGTCTTAAGGTAAGCGCGACTATAAAGTGAATGTATTCGGCTTAAACTGAGATTAGCGTATGCTCGCAGCTTTAGTGAGCGTTCCATCGAGAAAGGCATAAGCGTATACCTCCCTGACTGCGGCCAGGCATCCTGTTTCTCCCTCCCTACTTCTTTCCGTTTGACGTTTTTATGGACATGCACGAGACATCTGCTAAGGGACGTGTTAAATTAAAAAAAAAAAATGTTTTGCTTAAAGCGGTTGCTTCACGGTAGTTATAGGCTTGCGGCTATGTCGATTGCAAGCGTACCTTCTTTCGCCACTTAATAATCTCTTGCCAAAGTTGACTTCGTGGAACTGGTTAACTTTTTGATGGAGTGTTGCGATCGGGTGATCGAGACCATCCTTGGATTTTGTCCTTTAGATTATTTTAGGTCTCGTAGATCGATGACATAAAGGTTGTTTAGCTTGCCGTTGATTATGGTTGGTGGTCAATTGTGGTTAGGAGAACACATGGACCTTGAGCATGCCTGTGTTTTGCACCTGAGATTATTATATGTCGCTTACATCGACAATGTAAAGATTGTTTTGCTTAGCTCAGTGATTATAGACGGTCATCAACCGTGATTATGACTAATGACTATTTGTCGCCTGCAGCTAACACAAGAAACTCGATCAATTTGGCAATGATTAAGGCCTATGACCAGTCGTTTGAGATCCCCTAAGACTATCATCTGTCATGAACAGCGTAACAACGTAACAAAACTGTTTAACTTAGTCTTTAAATAAGGATGATTGATGACCAAGTAATGATTATCGGCCGTTTGGCCAAAGACTATTGTCTGTCGTATACAACGATAACGTAATAGAATTGTTTAGCTTTCCTTTGACTAAGTATGGTGATCAAGTAATGATCTATAGCGAAAACCTGAAACATTTTCACTTTTTCGCTGACTGCCGTTCGGGACCAGTGTTGTATTTTGTATTTCAAATGATTATTTCTCGCTTTCAGTGACGATTTTTCCGTTGCTGTTCTATGAGCAAAGAGTTCAGCTTACTTGGGCTATTTCTACATTTTGACGTGTAGCGATGCTGATATTTCCCCTAAGAGATCTAGGAAGGGATTTGTAGAGTTTTCCCTACATTAGAGATGCAGTTGTTTTTAACGGATTTCCCAAACCCCATCTTTTTTTCCTGAATCAAAACGCCTTCACTTTCCATGTTAGATTAAATCCCTATAAGAGGTGTTGGTAACAGATTGGCTGAGCTTATTTTACTAATTTTCGATATTTTTTACGAATATGGCACCAGCAGTATTAAGCAGTATTAAGAAATTTAGTTACAACCATAACTTAACATTAAATAGAGCCAAGTTTTTTAATTTGATAGCTACGTTCATGTCTATAAAAACCTTACCAGCTATCTCTCTCTCTCTCGCCAACAGTTTGTATTGGGAAAATGCCCAGAGTGTTTAGTCCTCTTAAAGAAAAGAGGACAAAAAACCAAAAACCTTACGGAGGGACAGCCAGGATTTGAAAGGAAAAACTAACTCAAATCTAACTAGGGATAGCTTTTATAAGTCACAACTTGGTAAGCAATGTGTTGAAACGATTTAACAATTTTTGCTGACATTCAAGGTCTTTTAAGTTTTGTAACTGTTTTGAGGTCAATGGATTTACTTTTCAAAAATCAATATAAAAAGACATGTACCCAAAGAACAAGGGTTCCATCAGGCTAACAAAACAAAATGATGAAGGGATGGATATGTTTCCGAATTGCTAATAAATATATAAAAACCTAGGATCGGCTGTAACAAGTTATATAACGATATAAGTTTACCGTTTGAGTCTGTCTTTTCATTTGTACGTTCTTTCGCTCATCCATTGATTTGAAATGCAATTTTTAGCTAACAAACAAAAAAGAATCCCACTGCAGCTGATGCATATCCGTTGTTGTTTTCTACTTTCTTTTTTTGCGCTTTTTGCCACATCAACCAACCATCAGCCATGCTAAGCACAGATAGAGGTGGTATGTGAATGCCATAAAACATATACCATTACATATATATATAGATAGTTGCGTAGATAGATACCGAGCAACCAGTTAATTTATAGGTGTATAGAAAGGCATCGGCCGTATACCATACGGATCCTGGTATACGTTGTCCATGCATATCTAATCTAACGTAGAGCCGTAAAGCAAATACATTTTGCATGTTTATGAAATGGGAAAAAGAGGAAAAAAAAAAACAAAAAAGCAAAAAAGACGAGAAAAAACATTAACAGGAATGAGTTGTAGGGAAAAAAAGCTGATAGCGTTAGAATGCTGTTTACATTTTCCTTTATGGGTTTCCTCTTCTTCTTTTTTTTTTTTTTTGCTTTTTTTTCGTTTTAATAAAAATGCATTTTCGTTAAAAATTCCGATATATGCACTTTTGCCTGGTGTTTTAATAACGGCATATATATATACACTTGCATGCAACGGCCCGCATACACAAGCACATAAATGTGGGCATTCCGACTTAGCAAATGCTTTTTACAAGCGTTGTTTTTCTTTTTTCCCAAATTTTTTACTTTAATTGCAAATTTTATTCTAAATAAATAAATTTGAAGGCATTTTTTTTTTTTGTTTTTAATCAACTTTTGGTTTTCTTTCTAATGCATTTTGTTTTTAACAAATATCATTAAAAAAAAAAAAAAAAAAAAAAAAATTCATCATAGTATTTACTGATATATGGGCCGTATTTATACAATCATACAATCACTAGCACGCTTAATTGCCTTTGCAAATATTTACAAACTTTCTTCGCCCCACCATTACGGGCATTAACTATTTTCGCTAAATAAACGATTTACTATTTTATTTAGCTTTTTTTTTTTATTTTCAAACATTTAAAATCTTTCTCTTATTTCATAGCTAAATATCAGTTTTCATCAAGAGGTCGTCTGGTCCATCAATATTGCAATTGTATGTAAATTTTTATATATTTTTTTCAAAAATCAATTCAGCCAGTGGTATATTAAATCGAACATTAGGTTTGCAATCATAAGGAGTTGAAAAAGCTTAACTCTAATCGAATATCAATGTGTTAGGAGGGGGTTTTAAGTTGTTAAAAATCGTTAGCTTTCCAACGAAGGAAAGATTAGACATTCCATCTCCGGAGGTGTCTTTTTAGTTATCATTGAGAAACCTATACTTTTGTTCAGTGTTTCTTAAGTACAGTTACGTACTAACTGCTTTCCTCTAAAAAAAAAAAATACGAATGATACCTAAAAGAGAGCAAGGAGAATATTCCTCAAACATTCCTTGAAGCCTCTGTTCCTTTTCCTGGCAAACATGATTCAAATCTTTAAGAAGAGAAGCAAACTATTTTCAAATCTATATTTGTGTAAATCTGCCAAGGTCGCTTAACGGTTTTGTTATGTGGACCTGAAACTACTTCCCAATGAATTCAATCATTTGCCGCGGAAGGAACGAGTTCATCTCTCTTGCCGCGCTGTAAGAGTATCTGTTTGGCTTCTTCACATCGGAAGGAAAGAATCTCTTTTTCATAGCTTGCCCTTTGCCTAGCTAGTCGAAAAGTAGGCTTCCTGCGTAATCATGTGGAAAATCAATACAATTATTTTCCATTAGTACTAATGGGGAGCTAAAAAGCTAATTAGTTAAATCAAACCAATGCAAAGGAAACACAGGGACAAAATTATTGCAACAAACTAACTGTAACGAAATCAGAGTAACGAAATCAGTGCAACGAAACTAATTGAACGAAATCGATCCAACGAAACCAGTGTAACGAAAGCATTGCAACAAAATCCGTTAATTTAACCAAAACAAATCAAATCAAAGAAAACACAGCGACGAAATCATTGTAACGCACTGACTGTAACGAAATCAATGTAACAAAATCGTTGTTACGGAGTCATTATAATGAAAGTAGTTGAACGGAACTACCATGACGAAGTCGTTGTAAGCAGCATCTACAGCACTCTGGCAACATCGATCTTGGGAATTTAGTTTAATGAAGTCAATGTAACGCAATCGCTGTAACGAAATCATTGAGATGAAATCATTGTTACGAAATCCTAGTAACAAAATTAAAGTAACAAAATCGAAGTAACGAAATCGGAGTAACGAAACCGCTGCAACGACATTAGTCTAATGGAATTCGTGTAACGAATAATGTATACCGCAAGCAGTCTAATAAAAGCAGTGTAACGAAATAGGTGTAACGCTTTGGTATTGTAATACAATCAATGTAAAGAAATTATTATGTGTATAAATAATTTTTTGCCCACGTTCACGGAGCGATCAAGTTTTTTTCAAATGTTAGCTTTGAACCGATTCCTGTGTTCACCGATAAGTGATAATTAATTGATGATTAATCCTGAGAGGGCAGATTCTAAAATATATCCACTGATCTTATCTTCGCGTATTAATTCTTGCGCATGTTATCTTCAGGGAGCACTAAATTCATTTTCGAGCTGCTTGGGTTAAGATTTTTCATAGCAAGTCATGATTACTTTTTTTTTAGTATCATTAGAATTCGTTTCTTGAGTGTCTCGTATAACTCCTTTTGAGAAATTAATGTAGAAACAAGTGACATATTTAAACATAAAAGGATTCAATTTATGCCCTACATCTTCTACTTTCTTTCTTTTCATATATTATTACATTACATAAAAAAAAAAAAAAAAGAAAAAAGAAGAGTATTTAAAATTCGTTTTCATCTCTATGGCAAGTGTTCGTTTATTTTGTTATTACTTCTTTTTGTCTTTGTAAATATTTTCGTTTGTAAAAAAATTAAACATGAACGCTTGACTTGACCATCTACGGTCTCTATGGTGAAACAATTTAAATTTAAATAGTGGTTTAGTCATTAACAAATGATTGTGATTGACAGCTAGTTCACTTATGTCATGCATATATAAGTAAAGTGCATATCGTTGAGTGTGCATTGTAAAATGAAACTATAGTCTGCACAAAGAACATACATATATAAAAATATTCGTATTTCCCCGTTTTTTTTTTTATTTTATATGTAAAATTATTGGAAATATTTTTTGTGAAAATTTGATGATAATTACCTAATACCTGGGTATTATTATCACAAGTGCTATTTTTACGACTGGGGATAATGATGAAAATAGATATCAAATGTAGAAATCAGCAGAATTATTGAACAATTTGATGAGCAATTTTTAAAGGCTAAAGCCCATCGCTAGTTAAATACACCTTTCCCCTCTCTCTAACAATACGTGAATCTTTCGAGGCAAACCTGTCAATGAAACATTTTCGTGGAATTTCGTAAAATGTGAAGCTCTGCTCAGCAAGTGTACGCCCCGTCGATGCAGAACGATTGGTAGGCGAAAAGACTCGAGCATGATGAAGTAAAGCACCTGGACTAGGACTTTTAAGTGGAGTGCTTTCAAGCTATCGCAAACACTTTCTGCTGTATGGACGGATGGACGGATGTCATGTAAAAATATGACCTCGTGTCGGGATTTGTCGATATTTTTCTCGTATCTCGAGCAGAGAACTACAGACTGTAACGGTTAATAATAGACGGCTTGTCCCACCAAGCACAGAATATTGTCTTCCTGTGCAAATGATTCAGTCCCACAGATATTGCGCCTGGATCTATCCATGCACTTTTTTTGCCTAGAATTCTCAAAACTAATCCTCCTTTCACCTCTAGTAACAATAAAAAAAAGACTTTCTTTGTTATAGTTGGGGCAAAGAAAAATTTCTGTCAGCGAATGCTGTGAGTTTGGAAGAAAACTCAACTCATTTTCCGTAAACGAA
>KK502681.1:283019-298012 GCA_000688735.1 Glossina austeni
ATCACCGAAGTGATGATATATATATATATATATATATATATATATATATATATATATATATATATAGGTGTGTAAGACGGTTACGACCAGAAAAAAGTGGGAGAAGAGGGAGATAAGAAATGACCGTAGCCTGGGAAATGTGTGCCCGATAATCTTTACCGACCGAGAACTCGCTGCTGTTATGATCACACACCAATCGCTATTAAAGTATGGTCTTCCATCAAGGATTAAGGATTGAACCATGGTATGTCGACTTGACAATCGCGCCTCCTAACTACTGCGACGACGTTTCGTCTCTTTTCCTATAGGCTGAGGCAGCTCAGCGGCCCAGGAAAGAAAAAAAAACACGCAAGACATTTATATTTTGGAGCGGGTTCTTTATTATTTTTCCTTCTTTATCACTCCGCTATACTACCCCTTTCTGGCTGTGGTTTTCACATTCCCTAGCGGAATAACCGAGGTTTGGGTGGGCCTCACCACTTACCAGAGTGGGTTTATTGTGCCATACGCAATAAATACTCTGGACTCCATTGTAGTTTGGACCCCTAGCTTATAGGGATTGTCCAACTCACTGGGGGGCGTGGGTTACGCTATATTAACCCGTGTGTCTGAACTCCATTGTAGTTTGGACCCCTAGCTTATAGGGATTGTCCAACTCACTGGGGGGCGTGGGTTACGCTATATTAACCCGTGTGCCATTGGCACCGTAGGGCTAAGCCATATAGGCAGGAGCCTACGTAAAACCTTTATCACTCACTCACTGCCCTTATCTTTAGCGAATTGTGAATAATGCCATCGGTACCTTTCGCGTAGGCTCGCTGGCGTCTCGAGCGAGACTCCCTCGACCTCTCAGGTCGAGGACCCAACTTCAACGAACTTCTGCGCCAGGCGGACGACGACTTACATCTGCCCGAGGCAGACGACGATTCCCTCTCAACTAACTCTTATTCTCTACTCTTACCCTATACTTAGCCTATTTTATTCTACTGCTATCCCATTCTACCGCTGGCTTCATCTTTTCTATTCTACTAATATCTTAATCTTTTCCATTCTACTGCTAACATAATCTAGTCTATCGTACCTTAGTCCAGCATTCCTTTCCCCCCACCAGAGACGGAGAATCCGTGAGCCCAAAACGAGGGACGACTTTGGGTCCTCACACTATTTATGCTAAAGCATTACAAGGGTTCAAAGCATTTTAAATGGATGCAATGGATGCATATTTGCAACGATATTGTTTCGAAAAAATATTTTCAAAAGAAAAGAACGGCTTACCGCAAGACAATCAGTTAAATTAGCGGCAGCGGTAAGCGTTACGTGTTGTTAAGTGTAAAAACATTGAATAATGGCTTTGGAGACTTTTAATGAAAGCAAATGTAGTTTTGTACACATTAGGTGATTGTTCACATTCTATAGACTATATACCGGATACGTATTGAGAGGGAAAGATTTTTCTTTTTTTTCCCCAAGATTTCATATATTACGTGTAGATTTTTGGCTCTTTATAGTTCGTTGTACTTTTTCGAGAGAAAGTTTTTATCTTTCCGACAGTACAGAGAGAGAGGCATCTAAGATTCGCTCGAGTTCACTACATTTTTTGATAAAATTCAAACTTATTTAAAACATGTTCGCTATAAGGCTTAACGATTGAAAAATTCCCCATCGCTGTCTGTGACTTTTTTGCCAGTTGTCGGGAAGCTACTGATGCCTTTGCGGTAAAAATTTCGTGGTTTCGAGATAACATAATCATCGGTTCATCTTCGGACATCTTCTACTTTTATTAATCCCGTTTTTGTTAAATATGACTGCAAGTGATAAACAGAAAGAGAGTCAGGACTAAAAAATAAGCTACAAGCAGGAGAAGCTCCTGCCCAAAGATGAAGAGAACTTTTTACGTTGCCTTGGCTTGCAAGCGAATGTTCCCTGTCCTGAAGCAAAATCACTTTTCGAATCCTCTTTCCCATGAATGGACTTCTAGTCACGAGCGCATAACTTAATTTGACTCATTGAGCTCAAGTGTAAGACTTTTATCAGGCTTTGAAAGTTCGTAATCGTTCCACTCCCACCAAGCCCGTAGTAACAGGCCATGAATATTCGGCTATGCAAGCGAGATGGATGGCTGTCCTCGACAAGCCCTGCTTGATTTCTTCTTCTTAGTAGCACTTTTCGGGAATGAATATTCAGCTCTGTAAGCGAACTGGATGCTCGTCTTCGATCAATCCCTACTTCTTTTCTTCTTCTTAGTAACACTTTGTGGCTATGAATATTCAACTCTGTAAGTGATGTGGATGATTGTCTTAGATCAGTCTCTGCTTTTCTTCTTCTTCTTATGAATGTCATACAAGATATTCATGGCCCGTAATAATTTAAAGAAGATAAGCCTTCCTTTTATAAGGACTTAAGCCGCTTGACTGTAGGCAGATGTCCACTCTACAATTTTTGTTTGTCTTCGGTTAACTCATGTGATGTCCATTTTCCCCCCTTCGGTATTTTTTTTTATTGTACGCAATTAAACTTCAATTGCTTTTTGATTTATTCCTAGCTGTACAGCGAGCTCTCTTTCACTTTGTGCTAAATTTTTGTCTGGAAAACTTTGATCGTCTTCGTTCAACACTTTTGATGGAGGTATAGAACGTTCAACATTTTTAATACTAAAATTTTTTGTACAAAATTCCGTAAATCACTTTCTAATCGGTTCATAACTTATTGCGTTTTCATCTTTAGCGAACTAAGTCATTTGCATAGCTTGAGAGCAGCATTCTATCCTGCAACTGCTGCTTGTTTTTCAATCTATCTTGCTAGGCTTTAGTACACAATCAACCTATAGCCTGTGAGCAGCCAAGACTTATATCATCCAAACAACTATTTTGAGGTTATGTGTACTCAAAATTTCGGAAGATACAAACGCATTCTATATTACTTGCAAAGGAATCAATTTCAACACAAAGAATATAGTTTTACACCTCATGCATTAAAGAAATCATTATACCCTACACCATTTGTGGTACAGGGTATATTATGTTTGTGCAGACATATGTAACGCTCAGAGGGACTTAAGAAAGACCTACCTTTTGCTGTACCGATCTAACCTTGTCTGTGCGTCTGTCGGTCTGATGTCTGTCCACATATCTTTGTGTTCACCCTAGATATTGGTATTTTCGAGATATTTTCACGAAATTTGATACACTGACGTGCTTTGATCCAAAAACGAACGCTATTGAAAGTTGTTCGACCACTCCCCTAATTAAGGCCTTACTTTATAAAGTCGCAATATGGAATCTAATCGCAATGTTTCATTCATGTTTTTCGACAAAACTCGCTCTGTCGCATTCTAAATTGGTTCGAAAACTTTGGATCGACTCAGTAAATTTTTTGAATCCCTCCTTTCCTACAAAAACTAAACCTTTATAAGGTAACAAGGTTTCGTTTTCAATGTTTCATATTCAAAATTGGTTCATAACGATAAATTGCTAAAAAAAATCAAACTTACCGAATTTGAACCACGCAGTTCTATTTCTTGAACCCCACTCTATATATAAGATTTCTCATGAATAGTAAGTCTTTCGGAAAAACGTTTAATTTTTTATATTTTCAGTTTTCAGATTGAGCAAAAAATATTAATGACCCAATATTTGGATTACATAGGTGTACTTTTTAGAACCGAACATATATGGGAGCTATAATGAAAAGCAAGCCCTTACGTGGAGGTAAAGTCAAATTTTTAATTCTCAATACCGGAAATTGAAAAATAATAAAATATTTGGGATGAAAATGATGTTTGCTTAATTTGGATAATGTCCTGTGACGTCTTGGACAACATTTATTAGGTGGGCTTTGCACGAAAGTGATAAGCAATTCTTGGTGTCTCACTATAAAAACGAGCGTGTAATGATGATGTGTAATGATAGGCCTTGCTCGGCTATAAAGTTCTTACTTACAAATATGCCTTTGTACGAAAGTGATAAGTGATGTAGGGTGTGTAATGATCGGCCTTGCTCGGCTATAATATTCTTACTTACAAATATGCCTTTGTATGAAAGGGATAAGTAATTTTTGTTGTCTTACTATCAAAACTAATGAATGAGTGTATTAGGCGAAGCGATGTAGGGTGTGTAATGACCGGCCTTGCTCGCCTATAATATTCTTACTTACAAATATGCCTTTGTATGAAAGTGATAAGTAATTTTTGTTGTCTTACTATCAAAACGAGTGAATGAGTGTATTAGGCGAAGCGATGTAGGGTATGTAATGATCGGCCTAGCTCGACTATAATATTTTTACATGATTTTTAGATTATAAAATGTTTTTCTCATATTTATCAACATATTTATAAATATGCATTTTTTTCGTTTGTCTACTTTCAGGCTCTTTCGTCCCAGATTCCGTACTAATTAAAAATGCTGCCAGAAAAGCCGCTTTTTGTTGATAATCTATCTTAAAACGCTTTGCACTTAATTACGCTTGTAAATGCCGAATACGTTTAAATTTTTGCTATATGTTTAACGCTTAATATTCATATTATTGTCTAAATACTAAACACTAATCATAAGTTATATAAAATTTTATTTTGTATTTAAATTTAGTAATAAATTCAATAGTATTTAATTTTTTCAAAAATATTATTTAAATGCTTTGAAAAGTAGTTAATTTTTCGCTATTAATGCTTCGCTATTTTGTAGTTGCTTTTGAAAAAAATAAACAAAAAAAAAACGAACGCAACTAAAATAAATCAATAAAATATTATTAAGCCGTAAAAATATTGAAATTTATTTGCTTTCTTGTATACTGACTTTTATTGGAAGAACGTGAAAATGGAATGGGAAACAAAGTTGTTTTTTTTTTGTTTTACCGAGCAACTGGATTAAGACCGCAATAAGTAAGTAAATACATTGATTTTGAAATTTGAAATATTTGGCATAAATTAAAAAAAAAACAAAATAAAAGAATAAAACTGACAACACATCATCAGGAAAATTATTTGTTATTTAAGAATTTTTCAAGGGTTTTGGGTTGGCAAAGTGAAAGCGAGTAAAGCTATCGCTAAAAAAAAACTCTTTTCTTCATTTAATTAACAAAATCCATCCACAAAACACAAAACCATTATACTACGTCCTCTGCGTCATATCCTTTCTGCTATAGCCGACGTCTTGTTGTACGGACGCTATGACCTCTCCGGCATTATCGCTGGGCTGCGTTCACCACAACTATTCCCTCATGTAAGGGCTTAACTCCAAGGCCTTCGGCAACAAAGTGGACATGAATGTAACACATTTCTCAAAATGTCGTCAGATAATAACCCAAATCCCAAAATGTAAAGCGTCCCAGTACTTCTTCAGTTCCAGAATGTAGCCCTGTATATGGCACACTCCAGCATACGCCCTTAGTACGCTATTCTACGTATATGTTTATGTTCCTTGGCCCCTGCTTCGTACCTACTGGTTTATGTGGGATGAACTGTCATGCCCATTGGGCCACACCCATTGTGGTTTGGTCACTGGTGCAATACTTTTCAACTCAGTACGTTATTATGAAGTTATCCGTATGCCAAAGGAATGATTTACTCCTTATTTCATGTCTTCTGCGGCAGTCTGGAATTTGTTACAGACAAGGCCTTGTAAGAACTGTACTATAATCTGTCTGTCAAAGCCATTGGAACCGCGAATTCACCACAGTCGTTATGTTATATGCCGTTGTGATCGTGGTAACCTTGTTAGAGTTGTGTATCTAGTAGTGGATTCCCGCCNTAAACAGAGTTGTTTTTCTTTTTTGAGAACTTTCTGCAGATATCAGAAAAAGTAATAGAATAATAACGTCTGAGGAGATTATGAGGTTTGCAAGTTTGACTGTACGTTTTAAAAAACAGATGCACAGCACCACGTGGGGATGATATGAATGTGCGAAGTTGTGTTTTTTGTTTTTTTTTAACTTGGATATCTGACAATTACACACTTTTGTTAAAAGCGAAAACATCGAGTTTTGGTCCAACTAAGGACCGCTGACGCTCAGCACTATTATGTTTTTCTTTTCTTTACCCAAACGATACAAAAGAAAGTTATTTTTCTTCATATCGTTGCAGTGGACGAGAAGTTTATTTATTTTTCGTATCCCATACCTAAAATTCATGGGTAGGTTTAGGGTTGCCCTCCATAGATATCAGAGAGAACAATAACTTGTGTTGGGCAACATCTGAAGCGTGTGGTCTTTTAAAATCTAATGCAAGAGTTAATATCAAACGCTAAAAGCAATAATTGGTAGATTTGAACCGCTCGCGGTTTTTTGTTAAAAAAAGACAACAACATCAAGGAAAGCATCGCAAAGTAAGTTTTTACATGACGTTCGTCTATCGATCTGTACAACAAAACTTGTCCGCGACACGCTACAATCACTCAACTGGAAAGTGTTGGCTTATGTGCTGGAGGTCCTCCGATTGTTCGCCTTGGTTCGTACAAAAAAGCAAGAAAAATGGATCGATGAATGCTTCGGGGAAAAAAGGGGCAATTTTTCAAGGCTTGGTGTCCAAAAATTGATCATTCTCCTGAATTTGAACAAAAAGGTTCATTATTTTCTCCTTGTATATCTATATACAAAAAATTTTCGAAAGTGGCAACACCCCACTGTCGCACCAAATGCTTAGTTAAAGAATTATATATAAATTTCTTTCAATTTTTAAAAGTTTTTTCTTTGTTTTAATTTTCTCAACCGAAGGATGGGTATCTGTCTTAATAACACCCACAAGGAAGCTTGAGAAACTCAATAAAGTAAAAATATATTTGATTAGCATTAAAATTCTGAATCGATCTTTTTAGTCGTCCGTCTGACCATCTGTCAATCTGTGTGTCCGTAAGTGTCCATCTGGGCAAAAATAAAATATCGGCAAAACCATTCAAAGTTCTCGCATTCATTGCATCTAGTATTGGAAGAGAGGCAACCCGGCAAAAGGACGCGTCTACAATACAACATAAACTGCAAAACACCTCTGTGTTTACAAGGAAAATAATGTGCCGCACTAGAATTATTTAGATTTACTATTAAATTCGTGACGGCATTAAAAACATGTCAAGGGTTTCTCCATTCAAGCATTCGCAAAACAAAAACAAGGGCAAACCAAGGTAAGTATGCCTCCAAGGGCATACTTACCGAAACGTCTCCTAGGCTTTGGCTGCACCCTATTGCTCTTCTCCCACTTTTTTCACCTTGCCCATAATCGTGTTTATACATGTATGGGTGGCAACCCCGGAATGATTGGCTATAATAATAATAAGTAAAAGCATTATAGAAGGTCACGGGTCATCATTAAATACCCTACACCATTTCGCTTAATAAAGGATTTCACGCAACCACTTTTCAAAATAAGGCGTTATATGGAAAGTAATTGAAAAAGTGGTCCAATCCAAAGCATTTTTAATAGCATTTGTCCTTGGCCTAAAACACTTAGGTGTTTCTCAAATCATCAAAATTTTATCANATGATGATGATGATGATGATGTTGATGCCGATGACGATGACGATGACGATGATTTTCGTTTCGCATATAAGCAGGTCTGACCATCGTTGGTAATACGCACAATGAAAAATCTCAAACCAATCAATTTCACTTAGACTTTCATTACTTTCGCTCTTTCGATCCCTTTCTCTCTCACTCTCTCTCTCTCTCTCTCTCTCTGTCTGTCTCGGTGTACGGCCATAATGCCCTTGACAAGAACAAAAGGACATCGTTAGGCAACGTTTGCATTGCATTGAAGTTTGACAATTGCACCCAAGCAAGTACGTTAGGAAGGTAGAAAATAAATGTAATACAAATGACAGACAGACGGACAGACAAAAGATAGACAAGCAAGAGGACTACGCAAGTTTGACCACGATATTAAGTGGTACGGGCAAGCATGCGTCTACCTTCGCATCAGGTGTCACTATTTTACTCGCACTCTTCCTTACTCTTAGGTATATTTTGCTTGTTAAAGACTTTCAACATTAAATGGTTGGCCGAACGAGACGGCCATTATGCAAGATAAGTACGCAATGTTATCGAGCCATTTTAACTACCCTTACGAATAAATATTTTAATATGTTTCGTTTTTCATCAAAAACAAAACAAAAAAAAGGAACGAACGAAAACAAAGTAAAGTAACCAAACAACAAAATGTTAATCATGGTTTCTGTTTTCGATTCTTTAACAGTGTCTAGGATTAGGTCTCACATGGTTTTTTTTTTTTTTTTCTTTTTCAACCCTCTTATGACAACGTTTTCGTTCGTGCTTGTGCACGCTTACCTTATAGAAGTGGGAAATGAAAAGTAGTAGTAAATGCTCGCCATCACTCCCACCTTAGACATGCTCAACACCCATAGATGTGTATAAAATGTCTTAAACAGCCATATTTGTTAGACATGTTAGTTATACACTTACACTCGCACAGCCATATAAAAGTTGTTACCATTGTAAGCAAATGCAAATGACAGCTTCTTTTTGTTCCACGAGAGAAAGTGGAGGAAAAGGATGAAAAACAAAAAAACAAAGAAAAAAAAAGGGAAAGTTTACCATTGTAGGCATCAACAAAGAATGTGTGTGTGTGTATCTATTACATTTGTTTGTTTGTGGAGATTTACAGACAAGCTTTAAAGATCTCATGTAGACGTTACATGACTTTAAGTATATAGGAATGGCAGCATTGGTCCGTCCGTCTTACTGCCTGTTACATTCACAGATGGAAAACTGAAGTTAACTATATAAGCAAAACGTTTTAAATTATAATTTCTATCAGCTATTCGTCTAAATATCTAAAAATCACATTCAGTGATTTCATCTAAATGGAATAAAGAAAATGATCAACTTGCGGTCATACTGACATTCCATACAAAAAATCCATTCAATTCGCAAACATATTTGTGCGAAAATCTTTTTTCTTCTTTACTGTAATCATACTTTCAGTGATTTCATTTACTTCACTTATGTTAATCATAAAAAGATTGGCATTTCAGTCCCATCTTCTTGAAATCCCTGAGTTTATCTTTCTGTTTATACCTTACACCAACCACTTGTGGTGCAGTGTATATTAAGTTTGTGCGGACGTATGTAGAACGGCTTAAGTTAGACGTGCCGCTTATTACCGCTTTATTATACACCGCTTTAAGTTTGTCTGTCGATCTGTCCATCCGTCCCTCTGATATCTCTCCATATAAGTTTGTGTTCAGTCTAAAGGTCACATTTTGTTTTTTTGATATTTTAGCTCGAGGTGACGAACGCTGCGCAGAATGGTTTGGATCGGTCCATTTTTTCGAGCTTTCCCTATATAATGGTCTATACATGGAAAGAAATTGAATTTTTAAAATTTCTCAAAAAAACTCGCTCTGAATANTCGTGGTAACCTTGTTAGAGTTGTGTATCTAGTAGTGGATTCCCGCCGTACAGACTTACTCTCAGAGTCTCCTATAACCCAAGGAGTGAAAGTGCATTGTTCGCGCCCGCCTACGGAGCAGGGCGCATCGCTTTTCCATCATTTTGCCACACCTATCTTGGTACGCTATGGTATCCATATATATATTGTTGCTTCTCGACCATTGTTCATTGAGCCTTGCTCATTAGGCCAGGACTATTGTGCCTTAGTCACTGCAATACTTGATAGCCTATTAAGTAATCATGAGGTCACTTTCAGTAAAATCTTTACGAATTATTAGTTTCGATTAGTATCTATATTATGCTACAGCCGCTATTTCATGCCAAGCTCTTGTTTCAGGTCTCAGTTTTTTACTATCACTAGCTTACTTGGGTTCTATTGCATCTCTCGGGATCTTGAAATTTATAAAACAAATTTACAGCGAATTTTTATCAACGACATTTTGCAGAAGTAAATGTCCTCCCAAGAGTTTTTTCTCGTCATCTTCTTAAAATCACAAGCAGATAAAAGGCCGCGACTGCCAAGTCGGTGGGCACAGGTTCAAGTGCCAATGCGGTTGACTATATTTACTCGAAGCTACAGTTATTGCTCAGTCGACGATTTGCCCACTGACCGCAGACAAACCGATTTGCGCTCATCCCCTATCTTTTTCTCTTCTCCTTTCCTTTCTGACCATCATTGTCTTGAACGGGTGGGAGATATCACCTAAGCAACGGGTCGCATTATAAAAAAACAATATAGTGCGCTATGATTTATCATCAAAGTTCCTACACAATCCTAAAGTGATTCTTAATAACTTTTCAGAATAAAGCCTTTAATGGGAAGTAGTCGGAAAAGTGGTGCGATCTGAGCAATTTTCAATAGTGTCCGTCTTTGGACCGAATCAGGTATCTAGCAATAAGATAATATCTTAAAAATTGCAATCTGCAGGTTAAACAAAATAAAGTAAGACGGGCAGAGGGACAGACAAGCTTAAATCGATTCTCTATAATAAAAGGTGAGTCTGTCTCAAGCCCTTGTGCTTGTTGCACCTACCTACTCGAGCTTCAAATACCCTTATGTGTGGTACAAAGAGGATGATTTAATAGGTTTAGCAAAAATCGTGTGACATTTTCAAGGAAACGTATAGATCTCGATTTTCTAAGGTGTTAATCTTTAAGTTCTCCTAACGACGTTTTACATATAGGTATTTCTACCAAAATGGATCAACTTAACCTAAAAGTTTTTTTGGAATCGCCATGGTCCCAAAAATGGTGATAGCTGAGCTGAAACTTGGCAAAAACACTCTTTAATTGATTAAGAGGAAACCAAGGTATCGCGCAGGAACATTTCTGGGTAACACTATTTTGCTGTTTTCTCGATGCTGTCACAGTCCTGTGTCTGTGATCAGTCAACGAATATTGCTGCTGCATTTTAACTTCTTGCTTCTTCGTTATCGTCATCGTGCTGAAAAGTATATCTTGGACCTTTATATTTTTTCTAACCATTATTGGAAATTCAAAATTTCAATAGGTCAGATTGGACCCATGCGGCGTTGTATGAAGCGAAGCTGTGTAAAGAGTAATTAATTGCGTCCTTGGCCCCATTTTGTTTATATAGTGAACTATTGGGAAGTTTTCATTCCAAGTAACTTTTCTCCGTTACATTTGCCGTTACTTAGGCTTGTTATCGGCTTGTNAAAAAAAAAAAAAAAAAATAGTTTTGTAAATATAATTAAAATTGATATACGCGTACATTGTAAGCCGGCCGCAGTAAGTAATAGTGCATTAGCGTAAAACTATATATATATCGTACATGTACATGTATATGTTCAGTTATTTACATTGTGTTATTTTTGGGTAAGCTTAAGCTAATAAAATTTTAGTTCATTACACATAAACGGTCCTATGCATGCATAGTCAGTATGCATATGTAAGCATAACTAAAAATAAATTTCATTAACATCTAAATGCGAAACGAATACAAATTGCATTTGGGCTTAAGTCGATTCTCGCAAGCCCAACATTTAAGGGCGCAATTCGATACGATTTTGCTTTCATGCAGTGTCAGCAAACATCTTAGAATCTCTGCACAATATCTCCAATCACTTTCAGATCAACATTCATTCGAATGACTGAGCTTGCTGTCGAAAGTGTTCTAGAGCTTTTGATCTTTTGATTGTCTTGTCTTGTCCTTGTTTGTGGGGATTTCAGATTCGTTATGTGTTGGTGAATGCATGTATGTACGTGAAGTGGAACGCTTTCGTCATTTCCTCTAGTCATTTCTATATGGTAAAGGATTGCTTGTGGTTGGGGCCTTGAATTTCCGGTCTTGCCTCCTTGTCGGCCAATCACTCCCACTTTCTAGTATCGTTTGATTGCAATCTGGAAAATAGTTCTTCCACCTTACACATAGGCAGTTCTAATGGTTTAACGCTTTTGTATCGTAAGAGCCACATAAGTCTTCGCAGTCTATAAGGGGTTCTTGTCGCTTAGCGCTTTTGTATCGTAAGAATCGCATCAGTGTTGGCCAGAATCTTGAACGTCATATTTCTGGTTGTCAATAGCACAGGTCTAGAGATCTTTTTAGCAAAAAAATCCTCAATTCTCCGTAAGCACATACAAAGGCGATTCTAACGCCCAAAGAATGGCAAGGGAGATGAAATAGTTTTTTTAGGAAAAACAAACTTCTAAGCAAGCGTTCTACAGTGACGATTTTTTTTTTTTTTTAACCCATCGTTCCCCCACCCCAGGCCAACCAAATCTGGGCTCGCGTGGTCAAGTGTCTCTGCGGCAAATTGCACTTGAGCAGCTATCGTTTGCGGAAGAATAGTTCACAAGAAAAGTTTACTCTTGCGCTTGATTTCAGGTCCTACGCTCTTGTCGTTTCCACTTCTCTAACAAACGCCTTACAAAGTCAGTATTCGCGTGTTCGAACGTCAGTGTATTAGAGTATGCATAGTCGGTAAAACCTTACGGCTAACACTAACCGATTGCGCACAAAACCACTCGAGTACACTCACTTTCTATATCTTTTTCTTTCTTGTCTTCTTGCGGATTGTCGTCGCGTTATGCGTCTTCATATTAAAAGAAAATAAATAAATTTGATATGTGACTGCTCCTTAGTACTTTGCTGACTTGCTGGATGGATTGCTAATACAAACAAATTACTTGAGGACCATACAAAGGAAAAGCGTAGCCGTAAACTCTCAGTTAGTGCCTAAGCAGTTCGTAACTTCCCCTTCCCATCGCTCGTTCTTGTGAAGAAGTATTTCAAGATAGTTTGGCAGCGTCGAAAGCTAAGCGCATGAAAGAGTTTCAGAGGCTTAAAGTACCTCCTTGCCTCTAATACAGAGGAGCAAAAAAAAAAAACCGATTGCAATCTTTTCGATTTGGGTCGGCTGTCAAGTTGAATTAATTATGCGGTATAATAAAACGCGAAAGTCCATTCATCTAATGTGTCAGTCGTATATCGTGCCATTTAAAATTAAGTCAATTATGTGCTTTGGCACATAATTATTTATTGGGGACTAGAGTCGAACTTCTAATTCAACTTAAGTGACTTTGGAACTTGAGCCCTGAATTAAGATCTTAAACTGAAAGCGATTTAAAGTAAGAAGAGAAAATTATTAGGTTGTACGGAAAGGCATTTCGTCTCTTCCGAGTCTCGTTTTTCAGCTAAAGTTCTCATTTAAGGCGCTTGTAAGGTGTTGAAGGCCACCTTTACTTAGAGTGTTAGCGAAAGATCAAAATGGTGTGTTCAAGCAAGAAAAAAATGATTCAATCCCTATGGGGGCGGGGCGATTAGTGAACGAAAGGTTAGTGCTAAAAACTGGTTTGGAAAATTTAATTTCGCCTGTTTCGTCATCCAGGGCAGTAGGAGCTGATAAACACAAAATATAAGCGCCGAGAACCTTAAATTTATTCAATCTTACTATTCTCGATAAAATATTTACGCACTATACAGAAATCGATCTTTGTTCGAAACTTCTTTCTGAACTACCTAATACAAGTTTTGTTTCTCGAAATTAACTGAACAAGTAACGATAACAAGAAAAAATAAAAATCTTAGACCGAACTTATTGTTCTTCTGTTAAGCTTCAAAGCCTCAGCCTCGATTTCAATAGACAGTTGAATGACGGACACCCCCAACACGTATAGAAGATGTGCACTGGGTGATCCTGCACAATACGTAGCAGCACTTCAAATATCGTTGGGAATTACTATAGATAAGAGACAAGTTCATGCGATCGTGGAAGTGGGGGAAAGCGAGCGATAGGGTGCAGATGAGAAAAAACCGTTCAATCCTTTCAGCTACAGTTGCATGTAAAAAAAAATATCATCTCGAGTGAATTGACTAGAAATTGCAAATTACTGAATATTTTCTCTATTGGCGGTTTGGCGCTAGTCTGTACCTCTTTACTTTTTATCTGATACACGCTTTAAAGCTTTCAAAGATCGCAAATCGACTAAAGAACTTATTAAACCCTTTCGCGTATGTAAGTGCAGATAAATGCAGACTTCTGGATCTGAAGTACATTTGTTTCAATATGTAAGTTAAAATTGTTTCGAGATGTATGCGTGAATATAACAAAATGAAATATTTGTTGAAATGCTTGCACATACACATTACTTTTTGTGTTTTTTTTTTTTTTTTTTTTTCTTTGTATCTAATTAGTTTGATATGTGTTTACCATCGAATAGTTTTGCTGAATATGTGCAAATTATAATCAAAATTGAAAAACAAAATTTTTTCCCGTTCTTGTCGTAATGAAAATAAGAAAAAGAATTATTTCCAACATTTCATTAAAAAATTTGTATTTTTAAATATAAAAAATTTATATCAGACTAAAAAAGGGAATATAAACAGAAATAGTAAGAGACTTGAAAATGTAATCAGCAGTAGAGTAATGAAAGAAGACTTTAACTACTAACTAACAAAATGATTTATTTGAATATCTATAACTGATTAGGTCCTTAATATTCAAACACTACCAATCGAAAGATGAAACTAATAATTCTTTTTCAAAAATTGTCATTAGATAGGTATTAGATTAGATTAGGTGCGTAAGTAAATTTTTTAAGTTTCTTTTTGATCAACGAAAATATGAAAATTTTAAGAATTATTTTTACGGTATAAACTTTAGTTTTCGTTACATGAGAGGAGGTTCAAAAATTGCCCCAACCGGTCTAAAGTTTTCATACCAATTTAAAATCCTGAAATGCTATACTTGTACCGAGAAATTTTGAAAACTTCAGACTTTTCAGAATAGTGCTTTATATGGAGAGTTGTCGAAAAAGTGGACCGATCTGTACTATTTTCTATAGCGTTCGTCCTTGGATCAGTATACATCGTAAAAATATCTCCAAAATTGTGACCTATAGCTTGAATAAAAATTTACATGTACAGCTATCAGACGGATAGACGGACACACAGGCTTAGAGCAATTCAGATTATGATTCTCAATCGATCGGTAGGAGGTGGGTCCATTTTAAGCTCTTCTGCGTAATGCATACTCTACTACGCACTAACTTAACATACTCTCAAATTTTACTTCAAAAATTGCCCCAACCAGTCTAAAGTTTTCATACCAATTTAAAATCCTGAAATGCTATACTTATA
>KK502681.1:321491-334863 GCA_000688735.1 Glossina austeni
CACAGATAGTTCTTGGAGTCAATTTTACAACTTTAAAAAAATTAGGCAGAGTGTAGGACACTCCGATGATAGCGGAGACAATGAAATATATCGATGTTTCAACATTTTGTTCAAAATTGATTTTAAGGGGAACTTCTCAAGTAACTGTTATTAATAAGAATGCCCTCACTACTTGCTCTTTCATTCTCATTATTTTTATGGGGAAAGATTCTATTAATAGATTCTTGATCGCATTCTCTCAAACATTTGCAACGAAGAAGTATTTATAAGAGTCTACGTTTTGAAGTGAATATGCGCTATGCTATAAATATAAATGTGTATGTACGAAAAAAGAACAAACATTCGGTGCCTAGAGAATATGAATTGTTTTCCTTTTATCGTTTTGAAGAATTCTAAATATTTTACTCACTAATTTCTTCAATAAATTTCAATGCAACTATGCTGTGAAGAAATACGATATGCAAACGTTTGAGAGAACGTTTGAGACGTCATATCAGCAAACTTTCAACAACGAATAACAAGATTGAAAGAGAAAGTAGTCAAATGGCTGCTAACAATTCCTCCTTAACCTCAATTTTTGCACAAAATACTGGAACGTCGCCCTTGATTATAGCATCTTAACCAAACTATGACAAATTTTTCACAATCCCGAGAAGAATTATCGCCTTTGTCTTAAGTGTTATCGTAATAAGTCACTTTTTTGGAAATTTTTCTCATTGACTTACAGCTCATTGAGTAGACAATCGATGCATGAAATCGTCGACAGTAAAGACTCTCAATTTTTTCCGACCCATTGGAAATGGGCGTGGTCAGGCGCTGTCGTTGTGCGAGGCGTGACTTTTTCTGTCGATCACCTCTGGACGCTTCATGCTCGCCCCGATCGTATTGATAATTCAAAGTGCTATCAATAATCTGATTAAATTGAAGCAGCTCTTGATTCTCTTCCGATCTCTTCAAACACAAATCATTAATTTATGTGACGAAATGCAACCTTTGTAACCGTTTCAATCGTTGAATCCATCTTCCGTAAGTGACCCAGTGTGCATCGCCCATTGCCAGTGTCTTCAAAGACAACTTCATTTTGTTTCGTGCCAGCAGTGATTAACAGACGGAAATTTAGCTCATTAAAATCTTCGCGATGCATTCATGTGGTGTATAAAGATTCATCTTCTTTTTCTATCTAACTCTATGTGGATGACTCAGAACTCTTACTTGGTCAACTTTTAGCTCCCAAGTGATGTCATAAGATAAAGTGTATGCCGATCTTCTTCAGTTCAGTGAACTTTATGGATTTAATTAACCAACAAGCAGTCATAGTTCGTCTTTCCTTTAACAATAAATATATGAATAAATTTCCAAAACGAGCCACGAATTATTTCATAAATTTGTTCGAACGCTTAGTCCAATAAGTAAGAATCGTGACTATCAAGTCAGCGTTCGCGAGTTCAAATCTCAAGTGACGTAGAATTTACCATCGGTTGTACATAATCTAAGTGATCGGTCGTTATCGCGCATTAGCCAGGCTGCGCCCATCGCCTGTCTCTTTCCCTTTCTTAATTGCTTTCTGGCGTATAGAAGCTATAGTCTGAGTAATTGGCTCAGGTGTATGTAGCGCCCAGAAGAGCTTAAAATAGATACACTTTTTCTTACATCGGCCAGTATCATTTTCTGAACCAATCGAAACATGTCCGTCTCTCGGTCCACATATTTTTGTGTTCAACTGCAGATCGCGATTTTTGCGACATTTTAACCATATTTGCTACACAGAACCCTATGAAAAACTGATTGGATTGAACCATTTTTATGATCGCTTTCCAGGTTAACTTTTTTTATTTTGGAACAAAGCAGAAGTGGAAGAAAGCAGTTTTCAAAATTTCTGTACAAAAGCAGCTGAGTAATTGTACGTCGGCATAATAAAATGAGTTGCAAAATAAGGAGTTTTTTTTTTTTTTATATCGAACCCCTTCTAATGTAACAGTTCCTAGGAGAACTAAACCTTTTTATGGGAAAAAGGTCTAACTCTTCATATTGCATAGTGAAAATTGGTTCATTAGTGGTCCATAGTGATTTGATATGAAAATCAAGTGGACCATGTAGATTGTTTTTGGACCCATCCCATATTGTGGTTCACATGAAACGTTAGCCTTCATAAGGCAGCCTTTATAACAAAAGTAGATGAAGAATAATAAATTAATTAAAAAGAAACAAAAATCATTTACTAATTTTGGATCAAGTAGGTTCATGTTATGCCCCTAATGGTTTCCATGGAACGTATGCCTCTGGGTGATATATTGATATATTATCGTGGAAATTAATGAGTGATTGCATTAAGCGAAATGATATACTTTCTCCAATGTTCCTTGGCCTTGTCCAACTATAATACTTCTTTGTTATTTTTTTTTTCTTTTTTACGAACTGTCCCGTTTCGCTCGGATTATAGTAAGACTTGACAAGGTTAATTTTTCGCGGTTCCTAAAAAATCTATTTGAGAAAGAGCTATGAAAAGTCCGCTTTTCGGATTCCGACTAATCGATTACCGATCGTTTTAATGTTACAAGAGCGGTGGAATATTCGGGAGTGAGACGAAGAAATGAACATAGCTGGATAAATTTTCTGCGACATTCATTGATTTAAAGTGAGAACACGAACTAAAATTAATTAATCCTAGAGAGCATTCCTAGGCGACACAAGTCACCTAACCTATCACCTAATTCTTACTATGAACTTTGCCAAATCATGAAAACATGGCAGGGTTCTGTAGGGCTAGGAATGAATTTTCAGTCAAAAAATGCTTTCACCGAGTGACCGTTCTCAGTAGTCTTCACCCACTTATATTTGAGTTTCCGGGCACTGACTTCGTAATCGCGATTCTTATCTATTCGGCTACTCTTGCGAATAAGTGTTAGTGTTATGTGGCGTGAGCAATGACCATAAGTATGGTTAAATCAAATTGCGCACGCGTGATCCTTATCTGCTCGGCTAATGCGACAGCCCAAAAGCAGAAAGCAAAGACAAATTTAAAAATGATTGGATTTAGACTTCAACATAAGAAGTCATGAAGAGTTAACCTATACACTATTGTGTTCAAAAAGTAAGACCAATTTCATTTTATCCATTTTAAATGAATTTATTTTATTATTCGAAATCTATTTCGCCACTTTTAAGGTCATCCCTTTCAGATATTGGACGCTTATGCCAATGGCCCTCAAAGGTATCTCTTCAATGGAGTTAAAACCTTGTCCTTGGACTGGTTTCATGGAATTAAATCCATTATGTCTCCGCAATTAATATTAAATATTGGTTGGACTTTTTGAACAGAGTATTATATCGTACAAGTTAACACACATTATGAGACAATCAAGAAGCTCCCATAGCATATGAGTTCGAACAGTGTTACCATATGAAAATTCATAAACTTTAATAATCATCTTTACTGACCGACAAATTAAATCAAATTTAGATTACAGAGGTTGGTTAGTAATCAGCTGGAGTTCAAGCTGCGTGATTCTGTAACTGTAGACTTGACTTGACTTGGCAATTAAAAGAATGTCTTTTTAAATAGCCTAACACATGCTACAATTTTTATAAAATCTTTTCCTATTTTAAAGTAATTACGATTTGTAATTTTATTTCTACAGCTTTTTCTTAAGTGAATAGGAGAGAGTTTCCAGAATTTTTTTTTTTTTTTCTTTTTTTTTTTGTTACAATAAAACAATAAATTTGTTGTTTGCAAAATTGTTTCAAAAATTTACTATAAAACTGAATATCGCAAACAAAGACATGCACCCACAGACAAGCAGATGCCTAGCCTAGCCATACGCATACAATTGCATTTCAATGCTCAATATTCTTAATGATAAAAATAAAGTTATTTACAATAACAAAAAAAAAAAAAAAAAAGAGAGAGGCCTTTAAACAGTTTATATACAAGTGACACATGAATAAATGTGTGGATACTGAATATGTGAGTTTGTGTACATGTTTGCCTCCATGTGTCTTAACATCGATGCTTAACGACGTGCATGCCTATGTGTGTGTGTGTGTGTGTGTGTGTGTGTGTGTGTGTATTTGCGTGAACGGACATAAGCCAAAATGCAAACAGAACGATAAACTCATAAAGACAAAACCATAAGTAGGGTTGTAAATAAAAACGTTATATGATGGCATACAAGAGTTATGGGCTTAAATATAACTGTCAGAGAGTGTATATATATATACATATATATATATGTGTGTGTGTGCTTGTGTTTAAGTGTACTTATGTAAATTTTTAAACAAAAAAGGTCTATGTACGGACAACAAAAACGTATATGTGATGTGAAATAAAAAAAGGGAAAAAAAGCCTCACACACACACACACACACACACACATCCATATATACGCATAATATATTTCTATATACAATGTAGCACAGAACGCATAATTTGCGTGTACACGCAGCACACATGTGTTTATGGTCGAAAAAACAAAATACACAATCAACGCAATGTCGTATCAGGGCGGGAGGAATAGGCGACGCCGGCTATGTTTAATTTTATATATGAGTTTTTATATAATTCTATGAAAAAAAGAGATATGTATGTGTGTGCATGTGTTTTTTCTTTTTTACTTTACATATAAAAATAAATGAAATTTTGAAAAAAGAAACGAAGCGTAATATACAGCAACACTTGCTTGGCTTGCTATATATATATATATATATATATAAGTGCGTATGGTTGGAAAAAGCTGTCGGGCTGGGAAAATACATTTTTCTATTAACATAAAAACCAACAATAGCAACAAGACTAGCAACAGTCAACAGCAAAGTAAAAATGGTGGAAAATTCTGCTCATTTATTAAACATTATTTACATGAAAATCCTCTTCCTCTGTTTAAGCAAACATAACATCGTCAGAACAGACTCTCATCGCCATCATCATCATCATCAGCACCAACACTAACACCAATACCACTACCACTAACCAATGTACGTTCGACAAACACAAAGAACACTTTGCTTAATGTGTATATGTGTTCGTGTGTGTGCCCCTATGTGTGCATGTATATGCATGCATTTGTATATAGTTGTGCGTTTACCGGGTAATTCAACTATAATTTTAGTCAATTTCCTCTATGCTACCATTGCTAGGGTAACCAACTTGCGCTTGTATGGCGCTTTCTTTATTGTTATTGTTCTTGTTGTTGTTCTTGTTGTTGTTGTTAATACCGCTACTGCCCTTCTACTATTTCATGACAAATATGGTAATTTATTTTTGTTTCATCTTATCGCCGTTCATCGGTTATCTACCCCTCCTCCGTCGACGTTTTCTTCTGCAACTTGCATAGGTTGCTAAGATTTTATATATATTTATGCAATTTGTAGAAAAAGTATTGAGCTTGAAGATTATCCCTTTTTAAAAAATCACATAGCATAAGAACAAGATCTTTCGCCATTTTTCTTGCAACATTATAATCCTGATATAATTCCGACGTTTGGGAAACTACTCCGGCGGGGATTGCAAGTCCATATAAAGCACATTGAAGACTGCCTACGCTGAACTATAAAATATGAGTATCTTCCGCATATTCGTCTTCGTTTTCTTGCCTCTGGGCAATTTCCCATTACTATCCTATGGCTTGCTAAGTATAAAGATCTTAATTGGGCACAACTTTGGTTCCATTGTGTTCTCTAGAGTCAATTGCTCATAATAAACGATGCTTTCTGATAATTAACAAACTGACCTAAGTTTACCGTCGTCTTAAACCAATGCAATAAATCAGTTTTTGTTATAAAACTGCATTTTCGTCCCTTAAGTGAGAGTTATTCTCCAGCTAATCTTTGTAGGTTCTGGTTAACTAACATCTTTGCCTCGATCGATTGTAATAACTCGCGGTCCACTTAATCGTGGCTTAGGCGAAGAAGCGCACACTTTATTCTATACAACTTTAACTGATTTTTATTATTTGCTCCTCGTCGCTTGAGAGATAACACGCATTTGTCTCCTCGATGACCTTCGGAAGACTCCACTACGTATTACACAGTTTCCGTCTAATTCGATCTTTTTTTTTTGTGGTTTTCTTTTAATATGTCAGATGATGTCGCCTATTTGTGTGGCAAGTTGGCGGGCAGAAAGAAGTGAGGAAAGTAAGTAAGGTTAAGAAGTGTGCGCCCATTGTAGCTACGATAAAGGCGAAGTCTGCCGCACTTGAGATTTTAACCAGTCCGCGAACACCGACTCGGTAGTCGCGTTTTTTATCCACTCCCTTATACATATAATATTTCGGAAATTTCGCACGCTTTTAGAAGTCACTTCAAAAATGTAACTTCAACTTGTCATCTTGCAACAGTCATAGAGTAACGTTTTTAAGTCAAGTCGTAAAACAATGATGTGAACAATGATTGCATTTCGTTAGCTACTAACACTTTAAGTAGTTAGTGTTAGTATGGATTACTTTTACCAGAATCGACGATCCTTTTTGATAACTTTCTTCTTAACTGATTGACTCTCTCCACGTTTGAACAACGACTTCAAGACTTTACCAATTATCTACTTTTCTCAGTTATCTACGTTCCGCCAATTATCTACTTTTCTCTACTAGTCATCGATTGTTTCAAATAATGCTTTGTAAACTTTGTGAGTTTAACCAATACCTGCAATGTTGTGTATCATCCATGTCAAGATCTTCCTTACGTAACGTTGCCAAAGTTTCTTTTGTTTTCTTATCACTTGTGGTCAGCTTTTTATATTTTTTGGTTTTTTTGGTTCCGAGTTGTTGACCGGTTAAAAAAACGCATTTAATTCTTTGGTTTTCCATGGACAGATGGGGCATGGCAACAGGGGAGAGATCCATGTTACGGTTTTGCTGTCCGGTTCTTTTGACTCCTATTTTGACTCCTTGACTCCTGCTTACTTCCTTTGCCTTGCAGCTTTTCAAGGAAATCAGATCGAATGAGTGGATTTTTTGACGCTCTGCTATCAATTTTCTCTCTCTGTCTTTCTTTCAACATAACTTAGAAGGTAACAAGCGCAACTCTCAAGTTGGCATAGCTACTTTCAATGCCCAGTGCGCTGGGCATAATTTTTATTACGATGGGCGCTAGCCTGCAGCTATTGCGAATGCATAATCGGTAAAACCATAATATATAGCAATCGAACGTAGGTACGGCTCCAAGGCTATGGCCACACGTTATTCTTCTCTCCCTTTTACTTTCTCGCTGATCGTCATCGGGTTTCCGCTAGTATAGCAGACATTCCTTGAGTAATTGAAGAATACGAATATACATAACTATATGCATACACTGCTGACCTAGCCATCTTTCTTCTTCGCTATAATGATGCGCCCGATCCGTCTAATATTATTACATATTTAAAAAAATTAATTTCTATTGCATTTCCTTCCCCAGAAATAGCGTTTCACAATCTACTTGTACAGCAAAATATTACAAAATACTAAAATAATAAAAAATACTATTCCCAACTATTAAGAGTAGACACTTACTTCACTGTCCACATGGAAAAGCTACTAAAGCAAGATAAAAGCTTTCATCTGCTTACTGCAAGAACTAACCCATGCAGGATACTTGGAATTATTTGGAACAATGTTGTGACATGGGTATAAGCTTTGTGGAAGCTACCTTTGGAAATTTCCATGGCACACCTTGCATCTATTTCCCAGTCGATCTGTACTTATATTAGAAATGGTATCGATACAGCCTTCGTGATGGCCTGTTGCATGATGCTTTTTAGGTATTTTTTACTAATAATGATGCACTGTAGACAGCAATTGAATTTCATTATTCCTATTGATAATTTTTTATCTCTAGAAAAATTACACCATCAACTAGCGACTGTATACCAATCTTCATATTAACAACCAATCTTTTGGGAGGTTTGTATAACTGATTGTATATATACGAGCATTAGACGACAAAAGGAAATAGGCCGACGCAGTGGTATCTTCGACAATGGACATGGAAGGTTAATGTAAACGAAGCTTAATACTTTTTAAATTAACTCTATATACTACATATATATATATATATATATATATACTACATATAATGAAATAATATTTTATTAAAACTTTAACTTCTCTTTCTCAACCTATCACTACTCGTAAAGATATCAGCGCAATCATTTATCAAGTTAACGTAATACTAGGTGGATAACTCATTCGCCGCAATCGATTCTCTACCCAAACGATACTACTGCTGCTGCTGTTGCTGCTGCTGCCACTGCAAAAGCAATGCTCCAGCTACGGTCCACATTCATTTCTCTTCTTTTCCTTCTTTTTTTTTTTGTTTTGCTTTATTTTCCTCTTTTCAAGTTTTTCATGTTTTTTTTCTCCATATTTTCCTTCACATTTTCTGTAAGCTTGATAAATGATTTCGCATTTTTTCCCCGCCGTTGAAGTCTTAAGTGTAATGAAATATGTTAAAAACCTAAATGATTTCATTAACGATAGTTAATGGCGCCACCTTATATGCCTTGAACATGGTCAAGCGGATAATTTTTCATTATTTAAAATATTTTCATTTCTTTGACAGCTGCAATGATGGCGTATGAAAGAGATTAAAAAAAAAAAATACTTATACGTACGGGCCATTTTTTTGCTTTTTTTCCACAATTTTACAACATTAGCTTTTTTTTTTTTTTCTTGGGAAAAGCTTTACCAGCCTATGTACTAATGTTAGGAGAACGAACTGTTTTGAACTTCAAACTATCTGCAATTGGAGCTGGATTGTGTTCCGTTGAACAGATTAAGCAAAATAAATTATAGACAAGAAAGAGCATTACAGCCGGGCAACGCCGACAATTAAATACCCTACACCACATTGTCTAATACAAATCTTATTTTTATTATAGAGCATAACAATTATATCTTGTTTCTATATACAGTCATGCAACCTGCAATGTAGTGCAAGTTTAATTCCTGTCTGGTCGAGTGGTCGGAAGAGTGAACCGAGCCGAAGGATTTTCAATAGCGTTCGCTCGTGGCCGAAAACACGTCACTGTATAAAATTTCATCAAAATATTTCAAAAACTGTGACCTGTAGCGTGAACACAAAACTACATGGACAGACATCAGACGGACAGACGGATAAATAGGCTTAGATCAATTTAGATTACGATACTGAATCGATCGATACAACAAAATGTGGATCTATCTTAAGCTCTTCGGCGTGTTACATACGTCCGCACTAACTTAATATCCACTGTACCACAAGTGTTGTAGCGTACAAGGAAAATAAATTATAGAAACTTTCCGTAGTTATACTGAGCAGTACTAAAAGCAATTTTGAGAAGAACTTAAGAAAAAAAACTCTCATAATCAATTCATTGAGCGCTCAGCTATCGATGACTTCTGCAATGTGGATCCCTTTCTCTTGTTTAAAAGACTTTTTAATATATTTATTTTAATAATTAATGCGTTCGCTGCAAGGAGGTCTTCTGGGGAAAACATCCGTCATATCCTATGATTTTTTCGTAATTATTTGACATCAATTCCAGTAGGCTATGGTAAGAAGCCAATGTGTCACATATAATACTGTGACCAAAAAGTAAGACCAATATTACAGTTAAATTGCTTGGATAGATCGAAGATTACAAATATTTTTCTTCTGAGTTGGTAACACTGTCGCAGAGATTTGTATCAAATTTCACATCGTAAGCATTGTTACGATTCACTTCGAGGTTTCCCCTTCTATAGCCGGGATATACTCAGGGCTAATTCCAGGCGTTCGTTGCAAGAAAATTTATTGTTTAAGAAAATCTTTAATTTTAAGAATAATTAAATGGGAAATAATATGCGTGGGAGAGAAAAGAAACTAGCATAGCAAGTGCGTGATGAGTGATGCTTTTTATTTTCCCCACCCCGTGATTGGCGTGAAGCTCTATTCTAGGTATCGGTTTTAAGGATTACCGAAAGTACTGTTCTTGGTACCGCTTTGCAAAATTATCATTGAACCATTATTTTAGACGCTGCTTTGGAGAATTACCGAAAAATATTGACCTGCGTACCGTTTTGGAGGATTAGCGTTAATTTCATATGCAATGAATGTGGGTATTGTTCAGCGAACAGTCAAGCCAACTTACTTCAGGGATTTATTATTCAGACCGAAGGACTAAAAGGAAATATTCTACAAACCGAAAAATGATTGACAGTCCGATTACAGAAAACAGCCAATCATCAACGTTCTGAAGGAATGATATGGGATATCCTTCAGACCGAGGGATGCTTGACAGCCCTATTGCAGTAAACAGCCAATCATCAACGTTCTGAAGACACACTAGCAAATATTCTTTAGACCGAAGGATGATTGACAGTCCTACTGTCAATAATCAACGTTCTGAAGAGACGCTAGGGAATATTCCTCAGACGGAGGGATGATTGATAGTCCTATTGCAGTAAACAGCCAATCATCAACGTTTTGAAGACACACTAGGGAATATTCCCTAGACCGAAGGATGATTGACAGTCGTAATGCCAATAATCAATGTTCTGAAGAGACACTAGGGAATATTTTTCAGACCGAAGGATGGTTGACAGCCCTATTGTAGGCAACAGCCAATCATCAACGTTCTGAAGGGATAATAGGGAATATTCCTCAGACCGAAGGATGGTTGACCGCCCTATTGCAGTAAACAGCCAATCATCAACGTTCTGAAGAGACATTAGGGAATATTTTTCAGACCGAAGGATGATCGACAGTCCTACTGCCAATAATCAACGTTCTGAAGAGACACTAGGGAATATTTTTCAGACCGAGGGGTGCTTGACAGTCCTATTGCAGTAAACAGCCAATCATCAACGTTCTGTAGACACACTAAGGAATATTCTTTAGACCGAAGGATTATTGACAGTCCTATTGTCAATCATCAACGTTCTGAAGACACACTAGGGAATATTTTTCAGACCGAAGGATGATTGACAGCCCTATTGCAGAAAACAGCCAACCATCAACATAATGAAGGGATAATGGGGAATATTCCTCAGACCGAAGGATGATTAGTGTTTTAAGTGCCCCCAGGTTTTTTTCCCCGATTTTTACCATGTCTACAAAACAATGCTTCCGGACAATTAGGATCTTCTAAAATGCAAATGATATAAATGAAGATGAAGCTTAAATCTATGCACAACCGAGGTAATATCGTGCAAAAAGGTGAGCCAAGACTAAAAAGATGGCGCAAAAGTCGCTTAAAAATCAAAAGACAATATTAACAGTCTTCTTCATTTACCCTAGTACTATGAAAAAAGATTAAAAAATGAAAAAATATAATTGGTCATACTTTTTGGACACACTAATAGATTACGGTTGATAGCGAACCAATTAAATGTACACAAATAGCTACGAGACATTTGAGCCTCTTACAAATTAAGTACGATTGCTACCTATATAGCCGAGTAGTGGTTAGAATTACTAATTATCATGTCAGATTCAAATCTCAAGCGCTGTAGTCTTTACCTGGGTCGTAGGCATAATGAGTGCTTAGTCAGTAGAGGAAAAATACTTAAAGATCGGACATAGTACTACTAGGCTGTTGCCACCATCTTCTATCTACCTCGCTTTTGGGACTCTTTCGCAATCGTCACCGTGAGACACGAGTACGTCAGGGAACATCCCCTAATGAATGCTTAGTCACATAAAACCAAACAAAAAAAAAAGACAAAATTGTTGGTCAACTTTTCAGCAATTCATTGGCAGGTTAATCACGAGCATTACTGCAAAAATTAGATTAAGTATTGATACTGAGTTAGACCTCATCAGTAGAAGTTGTTGGGAGCAAATCTATGGTCTACGATCTAAACAAAATCAAGGCAAAATTTGTTAAAAGAAAAACTAGGTTCCAATCAGCTTACGCTCCACTGCGCACTTCTGCTCTGACCAATTTGGACCCACTTTCAATACCAATCTGCGCACTGAAACTTCCAATGTTTCTACCAAATTTGAAGTCGATATTTTCATATTTGCGATCAGGAGAGTGCCAACAGCACACACCACAAAAACACCCAGAGGACAGACGGACAGACATGGCTAAATTAACTCAGAATTTCACGCTGATCAAGAATATATGTACTTCATAGGGTCCCTAAAGCTTACGTTTGGGTGTTACATACATTACGGAAAAAAACAAAGTGAATGTACCCCCGATCTTGCAATGGTGGGTATAAAAAGTAAACTTTTTTTTGTAATAAAATTTCTAATATCGAATAAAACGACGACAACAAAGTCATATATTTAATGTATATATATATATATCTATATAAATTTCTATCAATATATAAATATTTGTACCGAAAGATATCTTTCCCTAAGGGAAAATCCTGACACTCCGAGAAGTTACTTACACTTTCACTAATTCAATTAAGATAATCATAATGGGAAATCTTGACCTTAGAAAATAAATTCCGATAAATGTATATTTAACAGGGGACCCTTTAAGTACCTGTAAAACAAGTAAGAATATTATAGTGGCACACAGCCTCACACCACCATGCAGTTATTCATATAACGGCTTTTCAAAGTAAGGCCTTATATGAGAAGTGGTCGAGAAAGTAGTTCGATCCGAACCATTTTCAATGGGCCAAAAAATCGAAATATCTCAAAACTTGCGATCTGTATGTTGAACGCAAGATAGATAGATGAACAGACGGATAGACTTGCTTACTATGATGCAATTGATTGATTTTGAATCTATCGGTATAATAAAATGTGGGTTTATTTCAGGTGCTCGTGTGCGGTGTGATTACAAAAGTGGCTGGAAACAAATTTCGCCAATCATGTCTTTAACGCAAGATTATCTTAGAGTTTAAGAGAATAGCTATAACAACCAGCTGAATAAACTGCTAAGGCAGGTGAGAAAACAAAATTATATCTTACTTACGTTTATTGCCCCGCTAACCGAGCACAAATTTATGGCCATTTGCCAAGAAATATTTTGTGCTGTATATTTAAAGATGTCTTTGAGGGTTTAACGTGGGCACACTACCGTGCAGGTTTGACAACAGGGTGCACGATGGCGCACGGAGTGTGACACACTCAAGATTAATTATCCCCGCAACATACGGTGTCGAAGGCGGCTCACTCATTGCCGCGAGGAAGATCAGGTCCTCGTGTACGAGACGAGATACGTTATGTTCACATCCTCTCTCTGTTAAGAACGAGGCACTGGCTGAAACCTCTGCGTTTCGGTGAGTGAGGCACTCGGTTGCGGTGCAACTCCACATCGAGCAAAAGCTCTTCCCGCAATTTTGGCCCAACTACAGCCATCATGAAACTCCCGCTATGGGCCGTTTCCGTTGTCAGGCCAAAGGTAGAGCAAATGCTTTCGTTGCTCCTGACACCCGTGGTACCTGAATTTAGGCGTAGTATTCTCACTGGGCGGA
>KK502681.1:335407-345762 GCA_000688735.1 Glossina austeni
GAAGCTACGGAAACGGTTAACTTAGCTTGGGGTTTTTGGGGGGTATAGTAAAGTTTGAAAGACTTGAAAAGTAATTTCCAAAATTGTCATCTATAGAATGATCAACGTTGCAGAACTCCACGGGAGCAGGCGTTTCATGAAGAAATTTAAAGTTCATTACATGAATAATCCAGCTAAGTACACAAAGAAAACTTGCTGGGAAGTTTGGATTGAATCAAAAATTTCAATGGCATGTAATAAGAAAGATACAGAAGCAACGAAAATGCGAATCGAAGCGAAGAAAGTTTGTATAGCGGACACATCAGTTTGCATTTAATATCCTGAGGCAGAAGAAAAAGAGATTAGTCCCGTAAAACTATTACGAGAGATGAGGAATGATTTCCGTACGACACTCGTAAAGAGAGAAAAGCACAGATTGATCCACTACAGCTACTCATATTTCTGGCAGTGTCGAACATTCATGGCCAGAGCAATATGCCAGAGCATGTTCCATATTATTCTGGCAGCGGATGATCTTCTTCTTTTTACATTTTAAATACCAGTATCCCGATTATCTCCACCCAAAATGTCGGAAGAATTGAACGGAACAGACAGCTCTTACAAAAACAATTATCCATGACAAGCTATGGCTTGATGTACGTATACATTCTCTGTGCTCTCGGGTCAATTTCTTATTTTGAAAATTGTATTCTTTGAATGTCTATACGTCCTACCTACCTTATATATATATAAATAAATTATACCTCGCTACATGTATATATATATTTATATATCATTACAAACTTGAAGAAATTAAGACTATTATAAAATCGTATAATTCGATATACTTTCTCCTTGACTCGATAAGACCATATCTTAGATTATGTTTTGTGTTTTCTAGATCGTTAATAGAGTCCTACTCTTAACCTTTATAATATTATTCTACTGCACAGAAAAGAACCGGGACAGAAGGAGCTCTTTAATCCGTTTTCTTTTAGTAGATCAGTTGATTTCTCGTCGTTCTAATTGGGCAAATTCGGTCAAGTCAGTAATAAGTTACAATACTTTACACCAGGAGTGGGCAACCTATGACCCGCGGCCCATTTGTTCCCGCTTTAGTTCAAACATAAAATACAAAAATTCAAATGCTTATTTTCTTCGTCTTGGAACAACTAACTATTAAGCAGACTTGACTAAATTGACGTCACAACTTCAACACCATTATTATTTGCAGGCAGACTGTTTTATAATATCTCTGACCCAAGGGTCTCTTTAATATTCACATTTTGGTTGATTTTGATCCGCGACCAATAAAGTTTGCCGACCTCTGGTTTACACGTTCTTATCTCACCTACACGTAACGTAAGCCTTTAATCTTTGCAGTTAATAATAAGATTAGTTAGTTATTTAGTATTGGGATGGCAGTGTGAATGTTTTACGTTTCATTTCCTAACTTGGTTACAGTGTTTTTCTTCTTTTTTTTTCTTTTAATTTAAATTTTGTTTTTTTTTTTTTCTGTGAATTGTTTAAGAACACTTTATGTTGTTGTACTTCATTGCACTGCACTTATGGTTGACTTTGTTATAATCTATTATTCATAGGCCTTAAGGGCTTCAATCAAAATTCAATTAAAATTAAATTTCAAAGTAGAATAATATTTTTTCTAAACTAATATTTTTACATGAAGATATGAAGAGAATCAATTCAGTGATATATATAATCGGAAATATATATATATGTGAAGCTTGAAATTCAAACAAATATCTATCATAAGCCGTTTAAAAAAATAGCTAAAAATACGATAAAATTGGCGTAATCGATAAATTGTAGCATGAGATCTCAACACGCACACACATATGTATCGAGTAAATTATTCGCTTTCTAGAGCGGTTTCCTATGTTTCCTACAGTTTCCTAAATCGTTAATCGCAACCCTACAACTACAACTATGTGGCTGATAACTTGATAAGGTTGCAACTATTTATGTAAGAAACGGGGACAAAGAAAAACTTAATATTATTCTTCTTCTTTTTTTTTTTGTTTTTCTGTTCTGTTATTTCTCTTGGGTTATGTTTTCTCCATCTGAAACTTGCAATATTGAATCATTATAGATGAGTAACGAGACAGAGAGAAATACTAAAAATGTGTGTCTGTGTGTGTGTGTATGTGTGTGTACTCATATACGTTATGGCGCCAATGGCTATCACATGAACGGTTGCACATGTAGGAAAAAAAAAAGAAAAAAAAAATTTGCAAACGAATGTCCTTCACCTAGAATTATAATACAACAACAACAAGGGAAAAAATAAAAAAAAATACCTCTTTATTAAGCTTTTTCAGGTATAACAACAACAATAACAATCATATATACATTTTTACATAATATGCAATTTACAATAATAATGTTGTGGCCAAAAAAAACAACAACAACAACAACAGCAGCAACAACAACAACAACAACAACAACAACAACAACAACAACAACAACAACAACAACAACGACAACAACAACAGCAACAACAACATATACATTAACCTGTATAACGAATACATTAAACCTCGAGCAACAGCCACTTTTCAGGCATTGACTTACATACTCTCAACTTATGGATTAAAAAAAAAAAAAAGAGAAGCGAAAAGTAATGCATCGAAAAATAATATGAAAAAAAAAAAAAATTGCCAAAAAATAATCACTTTCACCAAAAAAAATAAACAAAAACGCAGTTAAATAAATAAATGAGAAGTCAAATAAAACAAGAGAACACTATACGAAGACCTACAGTTAAATTTAAAGGACATTTAAAAGAGATGAAAATCATATGTAAGCCGCGATAAAAATTACAATTGAGTCGCAACACAGTCATATAAATATGCGTACAATGCAACAAATGCACTTATGCTCTGACGCAAGCAGACGTCCATCCGATTTGTAAACTTATTTCATCGCTGGATGATGATGACGATGATGATAGCGCTATTATATCAGCGCCATATATGCCTCATGCATATTTACATGCTATATACATATGCAGGCGCGCGTGTAGGTGTATGTGCAAGAGTGATACTTAATTTGACGTAGTGAAGTCGAAACGTGAAACTTCAATTCGGGACTAAAGCATGACCTATTTAATTATTCCTTCAGGTAAAAGGACAACGTTTTGTTTCGAAGCAAAAGCGTATGCCGGCATTCTGGGGACTTTTTATGCCTGATCACGACACAACGCATTTCTTTGTATCAGTCGTGCGGTATACATGAGTTAAGAACAATTTCGATCCTCTTTCCCGGCATATTGTTGTTGTTATTAATTTAGTTTAGTAGAGAACAAATTCGAAGCCAAAAGTCTTAAAGCATTAGCGTCTTACGCTTTTGGGTTTTTTTTTTTTGAAATTCTACCGCACTTGAGATTTGAAATCGCGGCCATTGAGTTGTTAACCGAGACACTTTTGCCTACTCGAGCACTCAGGCGGATATTTCTCGACTTATTGAAACGATATGCTCCTCTTTTTGCATAAATTAGAAACGCAGGCTTCATATTCCCATTTTGGCTTGGTATAAATATGATTGAAGGCAGCCTGGGTAGCTTGGGTAATGTGGACGTTGTTTACATCATTTTGTTTAGAAGATCATTGATCAGTAGGCCATTTTAGATAAGAGTTGTGGCTATCAAGTCAGCGTACGCGATGTTCAAATCTCATTGCTCGTATGGATGGTAAGCGCTCCCTATCTCTTGTTGACTTTTTACGATTCTTCGCCACGAACGCCCTGTTATAATGTATATTAGGCTCGATCGTATTTAAAAAAAAAAAAAGAAGCATATTTTAGGAACTTGGGCTATCGTGTAGCCGAGTAAATAGCAATTGTTGCTACCAAGTCGGAGTTCGTGGGTTCAAATATCCGAACGATTTGATCATATTTAGTCGTGTCGTAACTGCTTAATTTACTGATTAGGCACTAGGCTACTAGGCTCGCTCCCTATCCCTTGCCCTAACCAACTCCCAGTTGTAACATCTATCCGTTCCGTGAGCGATGGGAAAAAAATTCTAGAAACTAATTCCTAACTTGATGGGGTGAACGTGACGCTAAATTCGAGTCTTCTGCAGATAAACTCTGTGAGGAGTAATTGAAACCATTGTTACCAATAATCGAAATATTGTCTTACGTCAAGAGTCACAGCGTAACTCAGTTTTCCATAGTCCAATCAGATAAATGTGTATGTGTATATAGGTAATTCTGCATTCGTATGCATGCGTGTGCGTGTGTGTGTGTGTGTGTGTGCGATTGATTCATCGAGTGCTTGTGAGCATATGAACGAAAATTGCAATTTTTCTGTTGCATTAATAAGTGCAGAAACTGTTGCTGAAGCGCTTTCGTTCTATTATGTAACGACTCGCGAACGTATGCATTAACGCGTAGCGTACGCATGTTTTCTTTTCCAAAAAAAAGCAAAAAAAAAAAACGAAGAAAAAACAGAACCAAAAAATATCAGAATCGCAAAAATTTCTTTTTTCTTTTTTTGGTGTTGTTCCCTTTTATAGACTCACGCATACATACGCACTTATACTTATATAATGCAATGCAAACTGTATTCTCAGTCCGTTCGATTTTTACACATAACCAAAAGAAGGAAAAACAAAAATTTCATTCATGTGCAAGTTTTCTACGAATAAAACTAAAAAAAAATAACGAATTGTTAAAAAAAAAAAAAGGAAAAAAATAAACAAAAAACATATACATATATATATATATATATGTAATATATATTAAAAAGCTTTATATGTACGCATGCATGCACATGTTTATCAGTGAAAGCATAAAGCAGCAACAACAAATTAATCGCCTGGAATTGACTTAATTCATATTTAAGTGGCGCTCGTTAGTGAGGCCGCATGTTGATTTTTTGTTTTCCCATTCGAGGAGACACCGGCTCCTGTTTTTTACTTTTTGTACTTTTTCAGTTGAAATTTTTTTTTTTTTCCTTTTTTTGTCAATAATTGGAAATATTTTTATTCTATTTTCGTTTTTTTTTTTCTCGTTTTTTTGGCAATATCGTGCGCAACAGTTGCTCAAGCCGATTAACTGGGTCGTGATATCATCATCATCATCATCATTATCGTCGTCAACATCATCATTATTATCATTATCGTCATTGTCATTAGTTTGCCGGCCGGCTGGCCGGTATTTTTGTGTATTTGGTTATTGGTCTTTTATATATATACCTTGACAACGTACCATGATGATACATTAATTTTGTCATAATGTTTGCAATAAACAGAGAGAGCGAGATTCGCGGATACCGTGCAATCATATGTAACTTGTGACCAAAACATTACCTTACCTGAATTGAGTGGTGGTTTGTATGCGACACGTAGACGGCCTTGAGATAGATAGATTCGCCATCACTTTCTAAATCGATCTAAGCTTGTCTAAAGTTCCGTCCATCTGTCCGTTATTTTTTTTTTTTGTGTGTTCAACTTACAAGTCATAATTTTTATGATATTTGTATGAAATTTAATACATCGGCTTGCTTTGGCCCAACGACGAATCCTATTGAGAATGATCGGGAATGGACCACTTCCCATATAATATACCGTATATAGAAGTAAGTGTACCGAGCGAGATGATTTACGATATTTAACGATGGGCTATGTCTCACTACAGTGTTTTTATTTGTGTTGAGTTTAAGACGGGTAAACTTAGATTAGGTAAGGGTTGGAATTAATTATATTGAAATATTTATTGATTCGTTTCTGACTTTAATATACATTCACACGAATGTATGACAACATCATTAAGATTAGAAGCTTACATAACGACATGCGTCTAAAGTAAAAAGTTTCTCACCATATTTTATGGCTTCAAGTACTAACAGGCGAACTTAAAGATTTCAACTATAACATTATAGTGGAGAATATCAACCAGAAGCTAACAGCAAAGTTGAAATAAAGAGTAGACAACAATGGTGGACTTAAAGTAATAACATAAACGAACTTAAGTCTAAGTGACTACAAACACAGCTCCTTGCAAAGTAACCAGATTTGAACTAGTGACCACTGCCTTGCCAGTCTTGTGGGTCTTATTCTTATATATAATAGGTATTATGAAAACGCAGGTTAGACTACGCCTACTTGTCGACGTAGTTTATCTACTTCAAAGTTGGAAACATTAAAACTTTTCGTTGAAACTCATTTCCGCTCGGAGTGAACCGCAGGGTTCTCGCAATAAGTAAGGAGAGCGGAGAGTGAGCTTGCAGCAAACAAGAAAAAAAATTCATTAATTTTCTCCCGAAGAGAGTTTGCTTCGGAAAAGAGTAAACAACTTATTCGGTCTGTTCCCATAAAAAATGCAAAATCGTAATAAACCTTGACACCTAGTTGCGTGACGGCAACAAGTTCAAAAGTGAACCGTCTGCTTGATTGCCTTTCTATGGTATAAATTCTGAAACCTAATAACTAAGAACTTCTGGCTATTTTTCGTTGATTTTCTTTAATCAACCTTATGCTCGTTTAATAAAGAAAGGGCATGCACACCCGCCAGACTACGGCAATCTTTATCTTTCTCTCGACAATCGTTGCTAATCACTGCCCAGATTATACTTGTATAGAGGTTATTCTCTGAATGCCTCTATGGTTGAACGTCTGCATCTACTTTGCTTGCTTAAGCAGAGGAAGCCCGTAGGCTTATCGCGTAACTTACAAGCGATTTCCAGTATTCGCCAGCTTGTAAGATAATTCGATATGTGAGAGGGCCTATACCAAGATTGGACTATCAAATATGAAAGTTTAGGTATGATCCAACCGTTTCACCCTAGGCAAGGCGAAGCCTGGGTGCCTCTTCAATAATTAAATGATCACTCAATAGCGGGCAACCACAACCACTAAGATAGCCCGCACCGAGCAGTCAGGCCTTACACGCTCTTTCCAGCAAAGCTTCACAGCGTTATCATTTATCTACTTAGCTCCCCCGAAAGTGCTACCACTCCTCCTTTTACTCCTACCAAGTACACGTGATTTTTGTACACATACGGTTTTCACTGAAGTGACGGATCTTATAAAGCAAATACAAATTTAAGCAATTTTAAAAATTACGTAAAGCCCCTTAGACTTGCGTTTAGCAGCTAAACCAAGCCTTCAAGACCTTCTTGCTTTCTGTTCATTTTGTGCTTTAAAATTTTATAGGAGCTTCCAAATTCCATATGCATTCTTTAGTAACATGCATTGATGAAACAAAAAAAAAAAATGGTCCGGGCAAGTCCACCGTTATTCACAAACAATACGTTGCTTACGAAAACAAAATTCTAAGTCTGCCTGCTAGGGTATTGTTGTGGGAAAATTTCACAAACGCTATAACTTTGAACTTCGTGCGCTTATTTTTAATGGTTTTCCATGAAGCAAAGTGAAAAATGTGTTCAATTTCCAAGATACTGTTGCTATATTTCCCTGATTTCTCATAGATCATCCTTAAAAAGTTAACTCAAATCGCCTACGCACTTGCTTAGTAGTTAAAATAGCCTGTAAGAAGATGACAAAGACCTTAAGCGTTTCGTCATCAAGAAGCCATAAGCTTTCATTCGAAAAAGTTTTTTTTTTTTTTTTGTGCACCAAGGGTAAGTGATAGGTGTTCGCAATTCGCTGAAAAGCACATGTTTTTTTTTTTTTTAGCTTTTTTTTGTTTCTTCTTGTTCGTTATAAACATGTCATTATATCGATAGACTATCAGTTGAAAAACGGAAACCAATAAAAAAAAAAGAAGAGAAATCGGTTAAAAATAAAAAGCGATAATAAATCATTACAACACAGTCGCTTACTATTTTATTGTTAGTATTTTTATTATTATTATTATTTTGATGTGGTCAACAATTTTAATTGAGGTCATGTTCTGGCAATGAACTTAATGCAAAATAAAAGAAAAAAAAAGCAAGTAAGAAAATTATATTCGGCTGTCAGCGAAACTTTTATACCCCCATCTTTATCGTCTAAAGAACACCTAACGAAACAGTAAAAGAACCAAGATTTGTTATTCTATATGTGTATCTGTAGGATACACGTTGAAATTTTTACCGTTTATCTCTTCTAGTTTCTAAGTGATAAGCAAAAATTCGAAAAAAGCCGAGGTTTTTTCAATTTATGTGTCACGGTAACTATGGCCTTTGACTGACTGAGATCATTTCTAGTTCCAGTACATGCCAAAATTTTCAATGACGTCTTGATTTTTGCGGCGGAGAGTATGCTCACCGCTGATGCTACACAGACGGATGCACCGACTGATGAACACAGACAAGTAGATGGGCAGACTGACAGATGGGCAAACAGGCAAATGGACATATGGATAGACGGGAAAATGAGCAGTCTGAGAGATGGGCAGACCGATAGAGGAGCGGAAAGGCAAATGGGCAGATGGGCAGAGTGAAAGTTGGGTAGACAGGCAGATGGACAGACGGGCAGATAGGCATATGGATAGACGGGCGAATGGGCAAACAGAGAGATGGGCTGACCAATAGAAGCGCAGATCGGCAAATGGGCAGAGTGAAAGTTGGGTAGACAAGCAGATGGACAGACTGACAGATGGGCAGATGAGCAGATGAACATATGGATTGACGGAAATGGGCAGACGTGCAGATGGACAGAAGGATAGGCGTGCAAATGGGTCAACGGAGAGATGTGCTGACCGGTAAAGCGGCAGATGGGCTGACCGATAGCGGGACAAAAGGACATACTGAAAGCTGGCTAGACAAGCAGGTGGACGGACCGACAGATAGGAATACCGGTACTAGGATTAACATGCACACGAACAGGCGGGCGTGGCTAACTGCATTCCGACTTTGATGTTCATCAAGAATATGTAGATTTTATCGAGTCTTTGAAATTTGCTATAGATACACTAAAACATCGGGTGGGCTCAATCGACAATTTTTTTATTGTTGCACTGCTACGTTAGACTGTTCCAAGAAATATACGTGGAAATTTTCATTATTGTATCTGCCGTAGTTTGTAGGTAATAAGCCAAAAACTCAATTTTTTCTACTTTTGAAAACAATGATTTTCTCGGTTCACGTTTTACGTTACGCATGCCGTTACGCCGATTTGCGACATCCTTAATATCAATCTGTGTGCAAGAAACTCCATATCTTTAATTTTGCGTCGAAGACTACGTTCCCAAAGGCTTTGCATAAACGGACAGACGGATCAGCTTAGATTAATTTTGATTTTGCAACTAATTAAGAAATACAAATGCAAATATTGCAAGCGCTGTGACGTAATGAATACACTCCTCCATTTCTTCGTCACGAGATATAAGCACGACTTACAATCGTGTTTGTTATATTTTGCAAAAATCATATATTGCGCTTTATCGTAAATTATGCATTCTATATACCCTACCTCGTATGGACGCATTATATATATTATAAAATAATACCTGATAAAATGATGTTTGTAAGTGATGTTTAATGCACCAAACACCGCACACTATACGTCATGTTTCACACTTTACTTATATTATATCATATATGAGAGGTCACTCAATAAGTTCATAGGATTACATATTGAGTGATTTGTTGCATGTTTATATTATACATCGAACATGACCGTCATTTACGTCAGAGATTGGCGTCACAGAGACATCGTCTACTCCATATCAAAACATCATGCATGTTAGATCGCATTGTCAGGCGTTATGTTTCGTTCAACGCGCATATGCATCAGATCTTATAGACTATATATCCTTATCTTCGCAAAAACAATGAAGGCTTAAAGAGCGGACGAAGGAAATTGAAATAATATCGAATGCCTCCGGATGTATTTCCTCCCAAGACGGCCACTTATTAGGGTCACTTTATTTAATCTACACATTAATGGCTTACACATAAAGGCTTAAAGAGCGGAAGAAGGAAATTGAAATAATATCGAATGCATCCGGACGTATTTCCTCCCAAGACGGCCGTTTATTAGGGTCACTTTATTTAATCTACACATTAATGATCTTTCCCTCGGTGATTAAATCCAGCCAGATCTCAATGGTCGCTCACGATGTGTCAAATCTTTCCTTCGTTCTTCTTGGAATCGCACTCGTATCACCTTCAAATTGACTTTAACTATTTGGTCCAAAATCCAAGAAGCTTTCTTGCTCAACGAAGTAAGTCATTCATTATTGACATACAGGTTGGCAAGGGTTGATTCAGTGATCGATTTAGGGGTTCTATTCAATCAAAGATTACGTATTAATTGGCATACTGAACTCTCTTTATGTAAAGCTAGGTTCGGGCTAGGTTTCATTAAGAGGCGGTTCAAAGAGCTTAAGAATTCTTACATTACGAAAAGGCTATACATGTGCTTAGCTAGACCATTACCTGAGTATGCCTCCTTCCTTATAAGTATTAT
>KK502681.1:352792-369105 GCA_000688735.1 Glossina austeni
AGGTAGAGTTTCAGGTCGACTTTGAAAAAGATTTCGATCTCAAGTTTGAGTTCAAGTTTAACGTCGAGGTTGAGGTAGAGCTTCAAGTCGACTTTTAAATAGAGTTTAAGATCGACTTTAAATAGACTTTAAGGTCGAGTTTGAATTCAAGTTTAATGTCGAGTTCGAGGTAGAGTTTCAGGTCGACTTTGAAAAAGATTTCGATCTCAAGTTTGAGTTCAAGTTTAACGTCGAGGTTGAGGTAGAGCTTCAAGTCGACTTTTAAATAGAGTTTAAGATCGACTTTGAAATAGATTTTAAGGTCGAGTTTGAATTCAAGATCAATGTCGAATTTGAGTTCAACTTTAAACTCGAGTTCGCGGTAGAGTTTCAGGTCAACTCTCAATTCTAGTTTGAGGTTGACTTTGAAAATGAGTTTGAGCTCGAATCCGTGTTCGAGTTTAACATAATTGAAGTTCAAAATGCTTTGAAGGGGGGCAAAAAAAAGTTGCGCTTCTGGAGGAGTTTTTTAAATCAAACTAGATTTAAATTATCGAGACTTATACTATACAAAAAAATGAATAATTTCGCTTCATCAAAAGGTTCAACGTATTTGTCTAACATCTTTGCCTTGTATAGACTTTGAAAGATGTTTATTACATTTTTCAGTATGGCACTTAAGTTAATGGGGATATGGAGGAGGGCTTCCATACGGGACACAAATCCCATCCCAATCTCTCGATATCTTATATCGATTTCTAAACATTCTGCGAAGGAGCCAATAACACAATCTATGACTTAGTGACGAAAATCTACGGCCATCCACAAAATCAGGCACAACATGTCTGGTGAGCACTTCACAGTGCCTGCACGGAAAAATACAACTCTGAAGTGTTATGTCGTGATTTGCAAGAGTCGTGGAAGCTTGAGCGGTTACAATAGACATTCTAGATCGCGGCATACTTTGCTTTTGATTTGAAGTATCTTTGCAAAATTTTTGGATGATTATTACTTTTCACATCTTAACTTTACTCCTTAAATACGCAACGGAATAAATTTGATTGAAACGAACTTTAACTAAAAAGGATTTGAATACAAATGTGAAATGTCAATATTTCAAATTTAAAAACTTTCGTATTGAAGGACGGCCTACTCTTTTTCAAAGAAACTCGGTTTTCGAAAATATTATAATCAATGTTTGGACGGCTTAGCTTTCTCGGAGCCAAATTTCAAATATTCGTTGAACTAAGATCTCGCTTTCTGTAACCATATTTTTCCGTTATAAAACAAAAAACATTCAGACTCCCGAAGAAAGTGTGGACATATGCTTTTAAATTATATAATGAAGTAGCCATTTATTTTTTGCCAACAGTATGACAAACTTAATGTATTTCCCGTAAGTTAGTTTAAAGACAAATATACTTATGTATACAAGTATATATATATGCATATGTATATATATATATATATAAAGGAAGCAGCTGAAAAACCACTGAAGTATATTTTTAGTTATTCTAAGAAGAGCTAAGGGTTGAGAGGATGGCTGCGTATTATTCACAAGAAAAAGGGTTGCTAGCAATTGGTTGGTTGGCTGTTTATTTTTATGTTTATTTTTTACTTTTTTTTGTTTTTTTTTCTTTTTTCTGGTTTGTTGGTTATATATTCTTTGGCTTGACAACGTAAGCCATTTTTTATTTTCCTTGTAAGCATTCACAATGCTTTGGCGGTAAAGATGAAAAAGAAAAGAAAATATTCTTGCAAAAAAAAAAAAAAAAAAAAGCAACAACAAAAAAATGAATAAATTCTACGGCACTAATTGATTATTCTATGCAATTATATCCTGTACTTTAATAACATTTGGTTGCCCTGGCAGCATAAATACGATTGAGAAAGAAATTTAGATTCTTTAGCGAACGTCGATATAGAACAACATGCAAGATGGAAGGAAATAAACTCCTTAATTATATTATTAATTAATTTCATTTCACAATTTCTCTGTTATAAATTTTTTGATGCATTACGCCGGCTTCCTACGAGTATATATAATAAATAAAGAAATTCCATAATTACGAATTTAATCAGTAAAGAGCATTAAAAATGGCCCGCAATGCAAATTTTTTATGAACGAAGTCTTTTGGTGTCTGAAAGGATTAAATTCAACGTAGTTATCGACCTGACAAACTGAATTTATGCTCATACAGATATTTTAATGCCCGGGTCTAAACAAGCCTTGCCGTATAGCCAAGGGGGATACGACTTGCAACTGCCAATACTGTAAACCATACTTTCTAAGCAATTATATATATTCCGATCCGAACTACATGTTCAATGACGTTCAGCATATTAAATTTCATCAAAATATCACAACAATTGCAGGTTTTAGGTTGAACACAGGACAACGAGGCGGTTAGGAGGACAGACAAGTTTGGATCGGTTTACAAGCTGATTCTCATTCGAACGCTATAATAGTAGATGAGTTTATGTCAAGATCATTTGGATGCTGCATATATCGGCACCCTTCCCAACACTAAAAGTTATGTAGTGTATAAAAGAAGAGAAAAAAGAAGTGTTGTGAGGAATACGTGATGCTGAGTTAAAAGTGAACGAAGCATCATCTGAAAGAGTTCTTTTGCCTGAAAACGGACAAATCTTCTGATCCAACAGGTTTATTATGCCTTTCTCAACATATAGGAAGGAGCTTTCTTTCACCTTCTAAAAATATCTGTGTATTTTTAATCTGATCAGCAGACCATCTGTCCCTCTGCCTAAGTTCTTTCTATTCTCGAAGCTCTCACAATCATAGATATTACGATTGAAAAGTAAAATTTGGTGGTTACATTTTTATATGTTAATAATATACCCGGTATAACTGGGGGCTCGATCTGTCTACAAAATCAAATTTCTTCGAATATACAATACTGTAAAATTTCTGGAAATAAAACGAAGCATCACATTTAATGAAATATTGCCGTTCAGAATCCGCAAGCCGTGTCAGTGAATGCTCTAAAATTTCATACAAATATTTATCAAAGCCCCTTAATATAGTTCGCTTTAAAAATGGTACGCACCGATGGACAAAAATTCTTTAAGATTTCGTATGTCTACTAGTAGCGATGGCTAACATATTATTTCATTTGAATTTCATTTATTATTACAAGAGGGATTATAACATAGAATCGCATGATTCAATAAGTCTCCGGTCTAACAACTATATGACAACATTAGTGACAGACTCATAATCCTTTTGGAGAAACTTTAAATGATTCATGTGTCAGTTTGCAGATTACTTAGGTCTTAGTGGCACTACTTTTTTAGTCGACTTTCGTCGATTATTACAAGAGGGATTATAACATAGAATCGCATGATTCAATAAGTCTCCGGTCTAACAACTATATGACAACATTAGTAACAGACTCATAATCCTTTTGGAGAAACTTTAAATGATTCATGTGTCAGTTTGCAGATTACTTAGGTCTTAGTGACACTACTTTTTTAGTCGGCTTTCGTCGATTACTGTGCACTTGACTAACGACCGATTTGACTACACAGTATAGTGATGATCCAATAATAGTGCATTTTTATTTCGCTTAAACAGTGCCGAACATCGTCTAAGTCATAAACACATTGTTGTCAAAATTTAGCAAGCGCGTCACCTACATCGAACAGATCTTACCCGTGGAGAAATGTTTGCGCTTTCTGCTATCTTCACGGTGTCAATTATTTTAAATAACATCAGTGATCCTATGAACTTACTGAGTAAGGTATTATATATTTCATTCATGACTGATGTTATCATCTCACTCTATGATATCCTTAGTAATACTTTCCTGCGAGCAATAGGAGAAATTTACGTTTATAAGAACGTGGTCAAGTTTATTAAAGAATTTCAGAGTCATTGGCTAAGACATTCTAATATCGAACTGCCGGTATAATAAAAAATCGTTGCTATCAAGGGAAAGGGGATAGAAAGACGTTGTGTTGATATAAAACGATTTCCATTTGATCCTCAAAACTGTGAAACGTTCATTCTCTTAAATGGATGAGCGGTGGATGTTGATTGATTTTCTAAAACTAGCTTAGCAACTGGAGCTTCAATTAGTCGAGCAGGTGAAGGAGAATTTAACAAAAGGTATGAACAAAGGAGGACAAAGGTCTCTGTGTTGAATACTTTTTTGAGGTAACCATAAGTTTTAAAGTTTATTTTCTATGCTTACATTAAAGTGCTCTTCTTTGCCGCGATGCTATAGTAATTTCCATGAGATGCTCGTGAATGATGATAGCGTGTCTAAAACTCTTGATACCCTTGAGCATTGACGTAACGCGAGCTGGTTTGTATTTTTATGCAGATGCATCCAAGACAAGTGTAGTACAGAGGTAAAACCGATTTGTCCTTTAATAGGAGTACACGACTTTATCAGAGTTCGACTCCTGCGACTCCTATGTTTTTTCAATCCTACTGCCCACCTTTTTACAACAATTTCAGCCAGCAGAGATTTTTCTCGCCGTAACTAATGTCTCCGTTTTCAAGGCGCCCTCTCTACACTTTCTTCTTCCTATAACCATGCCCGCACATATAGGGGACATTGCGAGTACATTGAGTTTCAATTTAATTACTAAAGGATAAATGAGAACATTTACCAACAACTTCGGGCATCACAGTATTCGCATAATTATGCAAATAATCTAAAATCATATTAAAAAACAAAAACAAAAAAAAAAAGGAAAGAAATGTAATAAAAAAAAAATAAAAAATAAAAAACAAAAAAAAGTGTAGAAAAAGCGCAAGCCATGTCCTTCCGTCGAGCATAGTCGAAAAGCAAACGTATGCAAATTAAAATCAACTCTTTTTTAAAACAATGTCGCCGCCACCGAAAACCAAACAAGACATGGAATGAGCCAAAGATGAGACCATAGCAAGCAATAAGAAAAATGAAGAAAAAAGCCAAAAAAAGCTCTCCCTCGATAAAATCCACTGTATGTTTAAAATGTATTTGTTCTCCAAAAAAAAAAAAGAAAAAAAACCCAAAAAGGAATTGTTCTGTGTATAGCGTGAAGGATATGCACACATATAAGTAAAGAGATTAAAAATACGTTTAAAATACAAAATAAACAACAGCTTATTTTGAAACAAAAAAACGAAGAAAAAGAAGAAGAAATTAAGAGTAAATTACTTACTTGGCCGCTACATACACGTGTACACGTAAACATAGAAATGTTATTTCACATTCACACATACACATGTGCAATGTGTAAAGCATTATTGAATCTAAGGTTGATAACTAACATTTTAAAATATCTACGGCCATCCATTTCGTTTGTGTGCATGTGTGTGTGTGTGTGTGTGTGTATGTGTGTGCAAGTGTAGTTGAAGAAGAAAAGTGTATATTCGAATATTTTGTTGATTTCATTTCATTACAAAAGCTTTCGAGTTGAAAAGTCAAAGCAAACGTTGAGGCTAAGGCTAAAACGACGACAGCTAAAGATATGAAAATGGCCTTAAATTCTATATCATGCCTGTACCCAATACCCTTTACATGTGTGTAGCACCTTTACAAATATTCTCGTATGTATAAAAACATGCACACATATATTTGCCGCCACTAGGGTAAGGTGTGGACTTATTTTTGGTTTTATTTTTTGTTTTCCTTTCTTTTGCAAATGATTTTCGTTCTTCTCCTTACTGCTGCTGCTGTTTGGCGTCGTCGTTCACTTTTTATATCAGGCACAATGACTCATTGACGCCAAGTCTGCCAAGTACAGTCAGCATTTTTGTTATTACAGTCTTTGGTTTCTTAAAATCTGTGTAAAATTTGTGTGTTTGTTGTATGTTGCTTTTAAATATTTGAGAAATTTTTGTTTGTTTCATTCTTTGCTATCAATTTAGAGATAAATGACATTTGTAAAAATTACAACCATAGTTTCAGAGTTCAGAGCCATTAGAAGAGCTTAACGAAATTCGTTGTAAATTCACTTGAACATGAGTGCATTGACTTTATTGAGGCCGTAAAGGATTAGTTTGAACTTAAATAAAATCAGTTTTAGAAGCATGAACGACCTTTAAATTATATACAAACTAACTAACTAACTAACTATCATGTAGGGAGATATGAAAAGGTAGTGAAACAATTAGTTCTTCTTCAATGTCAAGGATTTGCGAGTTGAGTCACAACTCAAACCTAATCAGGTTGTAAAGGAATTAAACTCGTAGTGAAACTAGCTCCACTTACCTGTCTCAAGTCAACCTTACACTGAATTGCAGTAATTTTAGCAACGACAACTTAGCACTAGTGCACTTATTAGTTAAGTTCTTAGCTTATGTTATGATACATAGCAACATATACTGAGATTAGTGTTTATACCCTACACCACTTGTGGTACAGGGTATAATTAAGTTAACGCGCGCAGAAGAGCTTACGATAGACCCACCGATCGATTCAGAATTATAATCTGAATTAAACTAAGCCAGTCTGTCCGTCTGTCCATCTGATCTCTGCTCCTGTAAATTTGTGTTCAAGTTACAGATCGCAATTTTTGAACGCTATTCAAAATGGTTCGGATCGCTCCACTTTTTCGACCGCTCCTCATATAACGTTCTATTCTGAAAACTCGTTATATGGGAAAATATTTGGAATTTTCAAAATTTCTCGGCAAAAATGGCTAAATAATAGAATTACGGCATTCTGAATTGGTATGAAAACTTTCGATGGGCTGCAGCGATTTTTGTACCTCCTCCCGAATATAACGAAAACTGGATTTCATACGACAAGAAGGCATAGTTTTCAATGCTTCATGATGCAAACTATATCGTAATAGTAATTTAACATAAAAAAATCGAGAGACCAAATTGGGACCATTTCAGCCTATTTTTTGGATCCTATCCTAATAAGGATTTTCACGAAAATTGACCCATAATATTATAGTAATTTCATATAAAAATGAACTCTAAAAAATTTGGACCACCTAGGCTCATTTTAAAATCCTGCTTTATATAAACATTAAACTTGCACTATATTAGGTTGTATTTGTATGCGCCCGCTTCCCAACAATTACGCCTTTACATAGAAACACGATATAATTATTGTGTTCTATAATAGAAATAAGAATTGTGTTTGACAATGTGGTGTAGGGTATTTGTAATGGTCGGCCTTGCCCAACTATAATGTCCTTACTTGTTTTCGAAAGTAGGTTTCAAACCTATTATTAATTTTTTTTAGTCTTATGAAGTAAACTCATAGACTAAAAAGAAAAAAAGTATTGAGCACTTGCTCACACAGGCTATGGGTTCTATTTTAGAAAAGAATATCAAATATTAAGCTTAATAGTTTTAATAAAGTAATATATTGTAAAGATATTGCGTTCTGTAGCTGATTTCAGGATATCCATAGGATTAGTTGTCCCGAATGCAATACATTTAGTAAACGAACAGTTACGAAAGTCACAAAGAATGCGCATGCAATGACATCATCCATAGTTAGATGCGCCGAAGCAGCATACTTTGCCGCTCGAACAGTTTGCACACTTCCCAATAAACCGATACGTCTTGGTACCTAAACCATTTTAATTTCATTACCGCATGTTCTAATGATAATCCCTAATGCATCTCGGAATCGAAATATTCCGAATAGCTTTTAATACAGACAAACTACCAGTAACCAATAACAGTTTTGAGTTTACCTTTATGAGAAAGATTCGTAGCGTGAAGAACAGCTCTTGCTCGGGTTGTGAGAGTTGCAGTTGCTTTCATGCAATATGTGGTTAAGAAGAACCTGTTCCGTTGCATCTACCACGAGGCACGACCAGGTGACAGATCGAAGGATTTGGACCCATATAGATACGGAAGATTTCAATCGTTACTCTCCAGTATTTGGGTTTTTTCACCAATTAGACTCCTGAGGACGTAATTTCGAGGGTCTTCTTTTTTTCGAACTCGCTAAGCAAAGTTCAAGTTCTTGCACAAGTTGAATGCTTTACTTTACGTGGCTTTATTCTTACATGCGTTGACAGCGTTTTATGTCACTTAGTCGTGTAGACGACGCCAAGTCGATGTTTGCGGATTCAAATCTCCTTACTGGGCCTAAGAGAAGCAACAAAGGCTCACTAGGTGCTCACTGGATTGCATTTATCATTCATCTCGTTCTCCCTCACCAATTCCTTTTGACCATGGACGTGTTAGACGTATAGGGGACATAATTTAAATGATTGGTCATATTAAAAGTAAAAAAAAGACACCTCAACATTAAAGATCCTACACCACGTTGTTCAATACTCCTATGTGTCAAAATAAGGCTTTTCATGGGGAACAGTGGAAAAAATGATCTGAACTGAACCATTTCGAATAGCTTTCGTCTTTGTCGTCAAAATATTTCCGCAATCCAAATTACACTAAAACTTTGGTTGAACACAAGACGGACAGACAAGCTTAGAACGCTTCAGAAATTGACTCAGAATGGCTCGGTATAACAAGAGGTGGATTCATCTCAAATTCCTACAAACTTAATATACCCTTGTAGGGTACAAGGAATGTGGAATATAAAAAGTTATATCATAAAATTGTTATCAAGCAGCTTATGAAAAGTTTTATCGTGAACGCTTTTGATTCATGAAAGCCTTCATATGAAGTGGATGTTTTAAGAACGATAACTACGCGGTCCGCATAGGTAGAATTATATTTTTATCATAAAATATTAGAAGTTAGACGTTTTTGCGATATAAAGCCTTACCTTGTGATAGCAACGATTACATGAAAAGCCATTCCAAGTCAATCGAATTTTTTTCATCTCACTTTTGTATACGAACCCACTATTAGCCTACAATCATTATCATAAAATTTTAAAAATTCGAAATTTTTTCGTATAATAATTTCTTCAAAATAAGACATCATATGTGGAACAATCTATATTCAGCAGAATTTACGCTTGAGTACCACATCTGTCTGTTGCATAAAATATCGTCAAAATATTTCCAAGATTGTGACCCGTCGAAAAGAAAAACGCATGGACAGACATCAGACTGACAGAGAGACAAGTTTCGATATCGATTATCATAATGGAAGGTGGATTTGTCTCGCCTTTTTGCGTATTGCACACATCCTCACAAACATGGTGTACCCTGTAGCACAACAGATATAGGGTATAAGAATTTTGTTTGTCGTTTTTAATTTTTTTTTTTTATAAAAGAAAATCCAAGGCATACGCAAAAGATATGTTAAAATAAATTTCTGTACTTTTTATCTTTTCCAATTTTAGTCTTTTCGCAATTAGTTAAATTACTATTGTTGCGAAAGATTCCCTATCTCTATCTATGTAATAATTCCTACTTTTATTCTATGCTGCTCTTCTCCTTCAATTCTATCACTCGTTACTCGCTTCATTTTTAAGTAAATGATCTATTATTCTATCTATTAGCACTAAACAAATAATTTCTTGAAAAAAAAAAACAAGTCGGGCATGGCCGACCATTAAACACCCCACAATTATTCTACATTTATTTTCAAAATAAAATACAAAAAAAGAAAAAAAAATTATATCTTTTTTCCAATGTAAAGCTTTACTTGTGACAGAAGTCCTTCTATAGGATAGGGTCCCTAGCACGAACCAACGTGATGCGCATATAGCACACATATTTTTTTATCAAAGATCCTATTCTTCACGCAGATATGTCATGAGATACTAAAAATTTGCCTTCGCTGTCTTATAAAGACTTACTTTTCAGTAGATTCTCATTGAGGGATGATGTAGAACATAAAAAAATAGGTCTGATTCTTCGGCCAAAAGAAGCCAAGCTATCAAATTTCTCAAGAATTTGCGATTTTTGGGCTAAGCATAAAAGTACATAGACAGATGTCAGCCAGAGAGACAGACGGACAAGCATAAATTGATTCAAAAAATGATTCTCGATAGATCGATATAAACTATATAGATTTATCTTAGGTTCTTGGGAATGTTGCACCTAATGTGTCAATCGATGGAGGAGCGGATGACTATTCTATTGGAAATAGGGGAAAATTTGAACACCACAATCAACGGATAATTCTTTTTTTTCACAAATGAAAATTGAGGCCATCATTGTTATAAAGAAAAATTTCTACACCTTACTGGTTCAAAAAGTCTGCTAATGAACAATAGTTAAACCCATTACCATCTTATTCATAATTTCATATTTTTATTACGTTTTTATTACGACTGAGGAATCGCAATTTTTTTTCTTTTAAATATTTAAACTAAAATTATTAAAATAAAGAGAACACAAGAGCGCGCTTTCAACCCTTTTAATAAATTTTCTCAATCTTGTTTTTTTTTCTTAATTTCTTCTACTCTTTTATTTTCAGGGCAACGGATAAAAAATTTTTCCCATGCACTGCTTTAACTACTTTAAAGAAGCAGAGACGCCTATGAGGGAATAGTAGAATTAAAATGTAAATTGGGATAAGAAAAAAAAAAAGAAGATACAATGTTTGCTACAAACACTTTCAAACTGTATTTCATTAATGTTTATTTAATGTTTTATATGTAAAAGTTATTCTAAGATAAGAAAAAAATTTTCTAAAAAATTGTAAAAAAACATATTATGTTTTTGTTCACAGTTCCATAGACATATCGGCAGACAGACATATATGATGTAAGCAGATATGTATGTTGTATTAACACATTTATATATATTTTACACAACACATTTATATATACTTTCTTTACATATTTTTCTCATTCTGTCAAGAAAGTATCACGAATTATAAAAACGGTATTAATAAAGCAACAAATTCGATTTACCAAAAACAGGTAAGATTGCCTGTTTAATGAACGTCTACACACAGGTCAATATGCAAACTTTTTCATTCTTAGTTTTTAGCGAACTACAACAGATCGGCGTCTGTACATATCAGCGTGTATACTGCTCGTTCGAGCCGTTTCGTAAATTTTATCTGTGGACAGTTGGAGGAATACATAGTTTTAGCTATTTGGCACCACTTGACCGAATAGACGAGCGGCGGGTTCAACAGCGAGACGCAAATTAAATTCATAAACAAGCGGATAGATGAATGAGAACTTAAATATAAACCACAAGATTCTTGCTATACGTGACAGTTTACAGTGTACGAATTGATGAAAAGTGGGGGGCAAGTCAGAAATACGGGTGAATAATTAAAAATGAGTTGGCAGTCAAAGGAAGGGAGGGACGCGTCCAGGAATGCCTAGGGACAAGAAATGTTCAAGCAAACAAACCTTTGCTTGTTATCGACAACGTAGATTCGTTAAGTTTGCTCTTTCTCTGTTTTTAGTTAATTTGATCGTAATAGTAAAATGTAAATTCATCCGGGTACTCATTTGAATAGAAACGAAAAAAGCGGTTTTATTCGCTCGTCGACCGAATCTCGCATAATATATTTGAAAATTTCTTTCTTTCGTAAGTCAACCATATAAGTATCGCATTATCGTAATTTATCATAAATAACATGTCATGCATTATAAATATTTATATCATATATCATATATCATATATTATGTATCATATATTATATATGTTATATAACACACATTATAAATATACACGATCATGCATCACACACGCATAAATCTTTTGTCACATATATTATATGTTATATTATGAATTATATTTTATTATATTATATTATATTATATTGTATTATATTTTATTATATTATTATATTATTATATTATGAATTATATATATATATATATATATGTATATAGCATACACTTTATCTTATATTATCTTCTATTACCTTATATCATATACCCTATCTCATTTACCATGCATCACATATCATACTTCGTATAAATTATGTCACGCATCACATATAATATATGTTACATGACGTATATCATATATAACATCATATGTCATATATCGCACATATTATGTATCATATATTGTAAATTTATTATGTAACATATTTTATATATATATATATATCATATTATACATCATATATCATAACATATATATCATAACATATATATCAAAAAATATTATATATCATATTTACTTTATATATATATATCATATGCAATGTGCCACATGAACAGGCGAATACAAAGACCGATCAGAGACCGGCAAGATTCAATATAAAGGCGAATTAGCTGGCAAGGAGCACATATTTATATGTGTGTAACAATAAGTTTCTAATTTTCCTAACTAAAGACTGCTTTTCAAGTCTCGTGATATGTGCAGCGGCTACGAAATACCTACTGATCACTGATCGTAAGAGCTAGCTTGCGTTTCCTTATAACAAATAGTCTAAATGACTTCGAAATTTCAAATCAAATCTTATACTTGATCGCAATAGTTACAATAATACACTCTTTGAAAATCAATTTTTGCTATAACACAAGGCTGTTAAGTGGGAAAAATCACAAATAATACAAACTTATGACTAACTGCCTTATGACATCTCTGTCTGATAATGTTCTAGTCAAGATTTCGAACTGTTAATAATGATTTCAAATAAAATTTATTGCATGCACGATAGTCATAAAAATATGTATAGCATAAGATCATCTGCTAACTATAAAAAATTCTCTGTAGTAAATTAAGAAAAATGCATTTTTTTTTTTTTTTTTTTTTGTAAAAATTATTACAATTTTGTTATTAATATATATTTTGAATAAGTGAAATTTTTTAATAAAATCCTGGTGCATGTTATATCAGTAATTAAACAAATTTATCGTTTTTTTAAAAGAAGATTACACACCGGATCATGGTAAGATAGAGATAAAAACAAATAATATCTAATAATCAGTTTTGATATTATGACTGAGAAAGAGCGCAAATTTAAATTTAAATTTAATATCCGCTCATTTTATTATTCCTTAAATGTTTTATTGAAAAATATCACTTGATGTTATCCTAAAAAATTATATCAGCAATAAATTGTTGTCAATGCAGATGAGAAATAATAAATGGATTTGCGAAAGTTTCGTAAACAAACAACCCACGTTATGAATAGAAAAGTAATTGATATTAAAAAAGATCTATGTTATGAGCATAAACATCCGTTTATATTACTACGCCTATATTGGCTCAGTTTCATCTGTGCACGTAAGGAGTAGAATGCTTCTTAAAATAAATGTGAAAAATTTCAGCCTTTTAACTTTTATGATTTTCGATTAACGAGAAAAAATCGACAAATTTTTGTTAAAAAAAACGTTCAGTTTACGCTCGGCAGCGCGCTTACGCTCCGATCGATTTGGCCCATTTTCAATACCAAGCTGCGTGCAGAAATTTCCAATGTTCTTAGCATATTTGAAGTGGATATCTTAATTTTTGCGACCAGGAGAACGCCAAACACATACCACACAGACGGACGGACATGGCTAAATCAACTCAAAATTTCAAGCTGATCAAAAATATATATACTTTATAGGGTCTCTGAAGCTTCCTTTTGGGTGTTACATATATTTGGAAAACCACAGAATAAGCATAGACCCATCTTACAATGGCGGGTATAAAAATTTAAAAAAAAAAATTATTTCACTCAAATTTCTTCATTTAAACGTTTATAAAATTCAGTCATTAAAACATCCTGGCCCAAGTCAGAATGGTCCTTGATAACTTAATACCAAATATTTTCTGTTAGTAGCCGAGCGTAGTCCGTGATGGAGAGAGGGAATAAAAAAAACGAATCGCACACTTTCAGGTGAGGAGGTGTTTCTTTACCTTACGAGTAATAAACAGAAAACATCAAGAAAGTAAAAAGAAATAAATGATTAAAAAATCTGATTAATTATAACTATTTGTGAGTGTCGCCGATTTTTCTACATGAATATTAGGATCCTCCATAAAATAAATATATATATATGAGTAATAAGCAAGAAGCCACAAAAATGATCTTTTGAAGAAACTTATATATGACCAGTTTGCGCCTTACTGTGGGCGCGTATACCCATTGGAATATTTAGCACAGGCACAAGGACCGACAGTCATTCTTAAATCGGTTTATTGGAATCGCAATTTGATGCTGATATATATATACATATAGATTCTCTGTGTACACCTTCGATTGCAGTTTATTTTACGGGGTAACGTGGTATAGGTTTTGAGCGAAAATTTTGTTTTTTGACCCGATCACCGAACGATTAGAACGATTAGCGAACGATTGCATTTATGTGCAAAGCTTGAGAGATTCAAAGACAAAATATATATACATATATATATCTATGGAATATATATAAACGAAATCTTTAACCTTCAACTTAATAGCCTAATAGGAAGCTTCAGAGATTCTACATCATCATCATCAAATTCTGAATCGATCCATCTGTCTGTCTGTTAGAAACATTCTCTTGGCGGCACAAATGAAGCAATCGATTGCAAATTTAGCAGACACCTTGAAAGTTCCTGTACGCAGATAAGGCGAAACCCTTCGAACGACACACGCACCCTACCACGTCGACTGAGAACACCTTTGGTTTTTCTAAGCAAGGTGGTAAATTGATTTTTTTGATTATTACTCGCAAACTAATGCAGATAAATTTGCAAAAATTTGCACATATACCCTACAGTCGATGTTGTAGTTCTTGCAGAAAAATGGAAAAAAATTGACCGCGCCTACTAAAGGTTTTTTTTTTGTCAGAAGTAATTTTCAAAAACCACATAAAGTCTATAAATTCTTAGGTAATCTCAAATTCAGAAGTCATGTCCGTCTGTCCGTTTCTCCGATCTGTGATAAACATTCTCATGTTCGCAAAAAGAATGATATGGTTTTGCACAAGACAACTGAAAACGGATCAGACTTTTCAGAAGGACACGCCTACAATTCCCGCAGGCGTACTGCACCAAAAACACGTGTGGACACGTTTGCTTACCTTTTTTTCACATAAAGTAAAAACACATAGGCCTAACAGATACTGCAGCGTATGAAAATGTAGTTCTGATGGCTATAAAAGATTCGATGCTGACCGAATATAAATTTCATCATATGGATATGTTGCCGTGCAAAACATGTCAAATACGTATTTTCAAAAGCGAATTTTCAGTTAATTGTTTATTTTGGTCGAAAATTTATAGGTGAAAAATGTCGGGATATAGAAAACATTTTTTATTTTTCATTTTTTACATTGTATTGCTACAAGAATCCCATTCCGATCTATCCAAAGTCAAAAAAACCTTTGTTAGTATCGAGTGCGTAAATCACACCGGTAATAATCGACGAGATTTACCCAAACGTGTAGGTTTTGTAATATCAAATAATTGCGTAATATCGGCCATAGCAATACCACCTCATAAAAAAGCGATGAAGAAAACGTGGTGTCAAGCAATAAGAAAAGAAAGAGAAGCACCTCTTGATCAATATATCAGAGAGAGCTGGAAAATAGAACCTTATTCAACGAAAGATAACACGAAACCTAACAAAGTAGTTCAGGTGCAAGTACTTATATTGGAAGCACCGTTCACCTTTGGAGCGGTGGACAACGCACGCGTTACGATGGCGGAACCGATAGATCGAATAGTAGGGTGGGATTGTTCGATAGGAAACGAGAATGTCACTAAAGAATGCAAAGTCTATACCTTCGAGAAGGATGGAATCGATTTAAAAGAGAAAAATGTGGTTCTAAAAGGAGACGGCGAGTGTAAAAACGATACGCTAAACGAAGGTGAAGCAGCAGCAAGTTTACTTTGTATAACGATGGAAGATGGCGGCGATGCTTGTGACTTAACATCTGGCTCAGGAATTGTATGTGACCAAGGAGCTCTAGTTGGTATAGTAAGTGAAGATGATGAGTGCCAGAGTCGAAAGTGGAGAGCAGGTGCTAATCTTTGCGAGCAATTCCTGCGTGAATGGCTATATCACACTGTAACAAGTCACGCAAAATACAGGATTCCAATTAGTGCGCAATCAAACGAAATTTCCGTGTTGACCCTAACTTTATATTTTTTAATTGCATTTATATTAAGTAAATTTTAAATTCGCAGTAATTAACTAAAATTAATTAAATTAATTTTAATAAATATTATATTTTACCAAATTTCATCGTCATTAACTATTAATTCTATATATTCGTTATGTTGGATACAACAGAAAAAACCATGTCAGAAAATTATATTCGGTCCTGGCCGATTCTTTTATACCCATCACCGTTGACCTGAAAAAGAAAAAAAGGAAAAATAAAAGAACTAAGTTTTCATGCTCTATAGCAAGGTGTGGACTCGGCTGATTTTTCTTATTTTCAAAATAAAAGATTTTGTCGCATAGCCGTGTGGGCATTGCAGGCGTGTCTTTGAAAAAGTTTAAGTCACTTTCAATGTCCTTTGGAAATTTGTAGGTGATCTTTTCATTCGCTACCAGAAAGTACTACATAGTTGCACGGATAGACAGA
>KK502681.1:380254-416221 GCA_000688735.1 Glossina austeni
ACATTCGATTTTCGTAGGAGAGGAAGGGTACAAAAAATTGCCGCATCCGAAGTAAAGCTTTCATATCAATTTAGAAAGTCCAAGTACTATTACAGGTCGAGTTTTGCACAGAAATTTAAAATATTGCAATTTGTTTCCATATAACGAGTTTTCAAAATAAGCCGTTTTTTGGAGAGTGCACGAAGAAGTGAACCGATCTAAACCATTTTTAATAGCATTCGCCCTTCCGCCAAAACATATCAATTTCATCAAAATATCTCGAAGATAACTGCCCGTAGCTTCAACACAAATTTGTATGGACAGGCAACAGCCGGACAGACGGACAATCAGGCTTAAATGGGTATAATAAACGGTGGATCTAGCTTAAGCCCTTTTGCGTGTTGCATATGTTCGCACAAAGTTAATGAACCCCCAATCGCAGGCGATGTATGGTATAAAAATATTCTATTACCCATTCTTTTACCCATTTCTGATATATTAACAATAATGAAAATTTTTCATATGAAGACTTTTTCGAAACGGCGCTTTGTAGGAGCACAGGTGCAATTCAGACCGTTCTCACTAGGGACCAGCCGTGCATGGAAACAGGCACATTGAACACGAAAGAAGGACGGCCAGATAGGCGGTCAGGTAAACTTAAATCGTTACAACAATTGATTTTAAATTGAGGGCTTATAAATAAAAAATAGCTGAACCTATTCGCGAGTAGTTTTGTGTGTTGCACTTGCCGTCACAGGACAACCCGTAGCCTCGCAGAGAATAACCGCTTCAAATTCCTAATTACAATTGAGAAACTGTTGTAGCTACACTGAATGCTCGGTGGGTAAAGATAATCGGATCAATGAAACCGATATCCGAAATCCCTATATTTCTTTCTTTGCTCCTTTCTTACATCATCAAGTCTCACATATAGAAGACATCCTCTACATGACTGGTCATAGTAAAGGGACAAAACTCCATATATAAAACTCCATAGTGTTCTATACCTTTAAGTTGCAAGTAAGTGCCTCTTCACGATTGCATGGAAAATCAAAACTAACTAAATTTTAAACCATTGCAAATATATTGTCCGGCCAGACATCTTTCCTAATATCTGATTGTTAACGACGATAACTAAAACTTTGACATCATCTTGGTCTGCCGCTTGATGCTTTCGGCTCAAAACTAATTTTAATAATTTTCTACGAAAAACATTTTTCAAAGAGCAAATATTTCCAATTATTTATACATATACATATATACATATGCATTATGCATTTAGAGAAGTATCCTTAATTTGCGTCCAATTCACTCAATTATATATTCTTAAGATCAAACAGCATAACTTTACTTTCACAGTCATGTCAAGCATAGAATTTTATAACTAACATAAATGCAAATTTATTGTGTAAATACATATATTTACACACCTAAATGAATACAATCGTATATACATAAAATGCATAGTATGTCTCTCTGTTCAAGTAATTTCAACTTTTTATTCTTTAATTACAAGAATTTTGTTTGCATTTTTTATTTTTTTTTTGTAAGTTTTCTCCGGAATTCAGTTTGTGAAAAAAACAAATTTTTTATTTTTTGTATTTCACGAAAATTGTAAAGATATTCCGAACCGAATGGTATTCTGAAGTTGTAACCCAAACAATAAAAATAGAAAGGCAGAAATATTTATACAGATCCTAAAATGGAGACGCTTTCATAAAAGACGCTTTTTTAAAACAAAGTCTTTATATGGAGCGTAGTCGAAAAAGTTGTCCGATCCCAACCACTCGCAAGAGCGTTCGTCCTTTCAGCAAAATATTTCAAAAATTGCAGCCTGCACATGAGACGGACAGCCGGACGGACACGCTTAGGTTAACTTAGAATCACTCTTAGAACCTAAATCGAGCGGTACAACAAAAAGTGAGTGTATCTCAAGTTCTTCTGCAGATTTCACACATTTGCACAAACTTAATATGCCCTTGAACTCGTTTTGCACGAACGATCTGATAATCTTAATATTCGATCACTACGTAAGGCCTAATTTAGCTAATGGCGCGTTCCCTGTAACAAATAATTCACATCGGACTTCCTAAAATGGAGACGATTTCATAAGCCTACATGCATATTGTCTCTCGGGTCTTTCAGGTTTTAACTTTTTGAAAATATATTCGTGACCAGAAGCCAGCTTTGTTCTTTTTTTTTTTAGTCTCAATCTCAAGCTTAAATGTCACAATTTAAGAAGTTTTTTATATTGAGTTATTGTATGAATTCCTGATGTCCATGCGTCCATCTTCAATTCTTTTTCTTTCTTTAAACAAGAGCTAGGTTAGCGCTAGATTTTATTTTCTTAATGGTAGTGCATACCTGAGAACAATGGTTCAGTATGCTTTTGTTGTAAATACTATGCAAATACAATTGAAGTCGTTTAAAAGCGATTCTTACTCTCCGTGTGTCTCTTTGTTTCCTTATAAAAACAGGTTGATTTGTTAGCTTTAGTGTCAGTTATGACACGTAGATTTGTTCTTGGCGTTTCCTTCCAAGTTAAGCTAATTAATTTTAGTCACGTCTTCCGAATAGTTTCACTAAGAACTTTATTTTCAGAAAACTTGACGAATTTTTCAATGCATTCAGAGTCCTGGTATGGCAGCCGGATAGGCTATTTTTTTTTGATGAATTTTAAGGGACCTGAAGTTCTTGCTTCAAACCATCATTATACAGGCAGACCATTCTCAAACTAATTAGAAAAATCTCTACCAACTAAATTTTTATTGAATAATCCGCACTTTTTGTGTTTTAAAAATCTCTTACATGATTTGCCTTAAAAGAAAAAATTTATTGAAATTTGTTTTAAAAAAGTTTCTCAATATCAAAGCAACTGCTTTTGGAACTTAATCTAATTATCAAAAATAATAACAATAAAAAGCACAAATTCCCACAGAAGGAGCTATGACTTTCCATCAGCATGTCCTTTGAACTTTTCTTTTTTTCGTGTCTTTCAATATTTCAACATCAATATCTTAAAAAATGTTAAAAATTATAGAAAAACTTGTTTTTGTCTTTTCTAATAAAAAGAAGCTGCGGATATTTTAGGTTTTATCTTAAAAGTTTCTCACCAATTTTCTTTAAAAAGCAACAAAACAAAAAATAAAGAAAACCGGATCTTTTCACTTTGCTTAACTGACCAAAAGATGCTGTAGCTTTAGGAAAATAACCGTCGCTGACTTGAAAGGGTGAAAATTCCTGTTTATTCTTTTTCTTCTTTTTTTTTTTTTTCTTGTGTTATCAGCTCATAAGCAGTTGTCATGAGACACTTTGCGCAAATATAATCCTTTTTCTTAACGATATGTTGCTTGATAAGGAAGTAAAAATAAGGGTAAAAATTATTTTTCTATCATGCGATAATTTTCTTCTTTTTTTTTTTTGTTTATTCCAAGACTTTAAATTTTCATGCCTCCAAGACTTTGGCATGAGCAACCACATAAATTCACTTAAGTATATACGGGTGTAAGTCTGCTCGAAAATTGAACAGAGAGATATTGTTCTTGTTGTTATTAGCATCAAGAATTCAAGAAAATATGGCCGTTTTGTTTTAGTTTGTCGTAGCAAAGCTTAAGCAGAGGGTGTTTATAGTTTCGTAATGCGTTTGATGTTCTTTCTATTTCTAAATCTTTGTATGGGTTAATAGTTGTGTATTGGGGTGGCTGTACATATACGTTTATCTACAAATATAAATTCATATGCATATATATATATATATATATATATCACAAGATGCCTAAGTGTGTATATATCTTATTTAGTTTCTCTTTTTTAGTTTTAGTTAGAAAAACACAAAGGATTACTTCGTCTCGACCAAACATGCAATTAATTATAAGCTTAAGGCCTTGAGAACCCTTCTCTCATTTTTGTGGGTGGTTAGATGTGAAGCGAATATATGAGAAGCGTACACCATAATACCTAAAAAACTTGTAAAACAACTTGGCCCAAAAAACTGCTAAAGCGTATAGAAAATCCAAGAAACCGTAGCAGAATTCTCTACACTATAACATAACATATAAATAACAAAAGAAATAAAAAGCTAAACCGGCCACTCAAACAAAGCGTAACACGAAAGTGCACAAAAATGTACAAAAATTCGAAAACTTAACTTAAGATAATAAACTTAAGTCATATTAGAGACCAAAATTGTATATCTTTTTAACCGTACAAAGGACACTAATGCAGGGCGTTTCACTTCTTTAAAAACAAAAAAGAAAAGACATTTAAGGAATTGAAGAAAGACATAGAGAAATTTTTTTATATTAAAATACATTCCAAATACAACATAAGCGAAAACGCTATAGTGGGATGCGGCTCGCCATCAAATATTTTGCTCCACTTCGTTTTACAGAATTATTCATATGACGATTTTTTAAAATAAGCCTCTATATGGGGAGTGCTCGAAACAGTGGTCCAATCGGAACCGTTTTCAAAAGCGTTCCTCCTTGGGCCAAAACGTGCCGGTGTACAATGTTTCAACGATTTATCTCAAAAATTTCAGCCAGTATACAAGATGGACAGCCGGACGGACAAGCTTAAATTAGAACATGAATCGGTATAACAAAAAAAGACCAACATTCACATAAGCTCAATATACCTAGACACGTCTTGCAGGAACGAATCTGATAACCACAATATTCGAGTATTTTGATCACTACGTAAAGCCTTATTTCGCTAATGGCACGTTCAATAAGCCTTTCACAAATAATTCACACCCGACTTTGGTGAAACTAATGTTTTATTAAATTGGTTGACATGTTGCCTAACACTTCTTCTTGATGAAGCCGCATGTTCTTCAAATAAATATCTTCCAACTCAAGTCAAGAAAAAATTCGTTAACATCGATTTATAATCCTTTGCAGCCATGGTAACTTTTTTTTATTTCTTTGAGACGTTGTTACCTGCCTCCCAAACTACATCACTCGATCCCTTTTATAGTGTGTAAAGATGTTGTTTTCAAAATTTATTATTTCCTTAAAAAAATTCAAGAACAATTTCAAGTTGGTCCAATGCGAAATATAGAGTACGGATACGTTATGTTGAGACGCTAACAGGCAAAAGTTCACCGGTCCCATTTTATAAACAATTGATATGTATGTTCAGATTCAAAATATATAAATAAGAGTCATGCCCTTGGAGCAAACAGGGATTCTTACATCGCCAAGAATTTCGTTTATTGTACACCCAAGGAAGTCTAGGCTCTATTACTGCTGCCAGTTACTGGTAGTTGATTGAATTTGTTTAAAGTAGGCCAAGACATTTTTCTCACCGAGGGTTGGTTGCCAGCCGTTAGACGCGATAATAAACGACTAGCTAGACGATGAAATGGAAATAACGCTACAACTAAAGAGCAGAACCAGTAAAGCCAGTACAAAAGATAGTTTTCACAACAGAATTAAAAAGTTTTTTTTTATGCGGTGAATAGGGACAACATAAACGATTAAAAAAAGACAGCACAAAAACACATTTGAGAGTATAAAGGGACGCGTCCCTCCATCAAATACCCTACACCATTTCGTTTAGTACAGTCTGTAATGACTATGCAACGATTTTTCAAAATAAGGATTTACACGGGGAGTGGTAAAAACAATGGCTCGATCCGAATCATTTTTAAGAGCGTTCGTCGTTGAGCCAAAACATGGCGGTGTACAATATTACCTGAAAATATGTCAAAAATTGCGATCTGTAGGTTACAAACGGACGGACGGACAGACAAACTTAGATCGATTCAGATAGTCATCATCATCATAATAATCATCATCATCATAAAAATAAAAAGTGGATCTATCTTTAGTCCTTCTGAGTGTGGCATGCATCTTAATGCACAAACTGAATACACCCTCGTGCCACAAGTGGTATACGGTATAAAACAAGAGATTACAAGCAATTATATGTGGATTGTAAATTTTTCTTTCCAGATATCGCTCATATAAGATATTTGTGAATATCATAAGAGACCATCGGAGAAGAATGGATTTGTAATGCAATTTATTTATTTATCTTTTTCTTTTTTATAACTTAATTAACGATTTAAAAGCAAATAAAAAGCAAAGGTTCCATACATTTTAGAGCTCTTTACTTATCTCTTCTCTAATCTTTAAAATGAAAAATTACTTTTTAAATTTATTTTCAAAAATCGTCTCCCTCTCTGCTACCTTCCTGTATCTACATATACGTGAGCCTACGAATACATATATGTAAATACCAGTTCTTGTTCATTTTCTTAATTTTTGTCTGATGCATCATAATTTTTGTTAGAAAACTTTGTGATGATTTACATTTTTATATAATATATTTTTTTTTCTTACCATTTTTTGTAACAATTTTTTTTCATTCTCCAACAAGTTAAAGTTAACTATGAAAACCAAAGGAAGTTAACTACTGAAATTAGTTAAAGTGCATAAAAGTTTGCAACTGAAAACAGTGGCGTGTAATATCGTTTTAGACTTAGTTGCGCCAACAGAAAACGGATTGTGGATATACGTTATACTGCGCAATTGAAAATTCGCTCGTTATACAAAAACATAAAGAAGTATATCTATTAAGGATCAAATAAAGTGGCAAAAGAAAAGGGGGCAATGTTTACCAAAACCAACTTTCAATTTGAAAAGTACGGCAGTAAATTGAAAAGGCAACAGTACTAGTAGCAAAAGTAATAGTAGTAATAAATTGTACTATTAATAGCAGTAATAGTACTAGTAGCTGTAAAAGTAGTACGGTTAGTAAAAGTGGCATTACTAATATTAACACATAGGGGACAGTAGCAAACGTAGTAATAGTAATACCAGTAAGCTTTAATAGTAGAAGTAATACTAATGGTGGCAATAGTAGCAATAGTAGCAGTAGCAGTAATAGTAGCCACGATAACAAAAGTAGTAATAGTAGCAATAGTAGTTATAGCAGCACTAGTAGTAGTAGTAGTAGTAGTAGTAGTAGTAGTAGAAGTGGTAGAATAGCAATAGAAGTAATAACACCAGCAAACGTAGTAATAGTAACAGCAATAAGCTTTAATAGTGGTAGTAATAATAACGGTAGCAATAGTAGCAATAGCAGCTACAGCATCAGTAGCACTAGTAGTAAATAGCAATAGCAGTAACAGTAATAAAAAGGACACCGCCGATGAAAGGCATGATAATCTCCTACCTGGGACTTAATTATAAGCTTAAAGAAATAAAGGGTGCAGTAGTAGTAACCTCCGGTAATAGTGTAGGCTTAGTAGTGGTAGCAACGGAGGTACTAATAGTAAGAAATGAAAAGGCAACACGATCCTACCAACAATAGTGATAACAATATCAATAGCAAACAATAACGAATGCTACGGCATAAGTGAAAAAGAGAGTGTAAAGGGTTTCCATAGGAATAAAGTTTTTTACTGGACGGACTGTTACCTATTACAAGAAGAAAAAACTTAACTATCCGATCAAAAGAATAGTGAGTTATTTCTGTTAATATTTTAAAGAGCCTCTTGCGACAAAGTTTTCTTTTTTAATACAGAATCGCGCACTTTCTTCTTCCTTTGGTCAATTGTACAAGATTTCCGGATACAATCTTTAGATCATACAACATAAATAGAAATATATATAGAAAGTGCTGATAATTCTAGCAATAGCGAAGCTATTCATTGATTCTATAGTAGATTATAGAAGTACTATGGCAAATGTGGTATTAATGGTTCTAGTAGGAGCAGCAAGATTAGCAGCAATCCTGGTTTCTTATGATAGTAGGATTGACGTAATTAATTAAAATATTAATTAGTAAAATTGGAAACAATCTTTTCCTTTTAATGCAATCATATGGTGGCATTTCATATTTTTAGTGTCAACCATTTTGTACGGACCTGCGCAATAATATTTTAGTTATATTGAAAGAATTTATTTACCACGAAGGAAATAGGAGTGACTTATCAATTAAGAAATTGGGAAGAATGATATAAAATAAAGCGTATTCCATATAAATTTCATTTAAATAAATTATCATTTCAGTTTCGATAAAATTTAAATACGCTTGAGGCCAATCCGAAGATCAGGTCAGGTCGAAAAATTTACATAATATGATCCTAAAAAGTGTTCATCTATAGTACACCCGGACCGTAGAGTAAGTAATCGTCGGATCCAAAGCTCATTAACAGATGGAAAGAGACTGTTTATTATGGTGTCGATCAGAGAGCTGTTTAATTTTTTTCACCTCTTATATAAAAATTGACTTACAAATGGATGAATATCTTGAAATTCAAATCATTATCGAAACGTTATTTAGGATTAGCAGGAAAGAATTATTAAATTCTTAAGAGAAATTTACAACGCCACTGTTTGATAATATGCTGAAAACCACACGTGCAAGTAATTCACCCAACTCTCTAGTTTTCTCTTCCTCTTAACTTTCGTTACACACATCCCTTGCAGTTGCTTTGACTATATAACCACTACTTTTACAACTGGCAGTAGTGCTCTGAACTAAACTTAATATTTCTCGTTTATCAAGTTGCTGCAAAAATTCTCATAAACATTTACAACCAATACTTTCTCACTGCACATATATGTGTGCACATAAACATTTATATATCTTTTTCCAAAAAGAAGAAGAAAAATATATATGTAGAGAAAAAACATCAATGTGTGTTGGAAGTTACTAAAACTCATCTAAAATGCATAAAATTATAAATGATGAACTGGAAAGGATGCCAAATCATAAAGCTAACAAGCCAACGAACAACACAAACACAACTTACACACTCACTCACAAAGAGTTGTGACATGGACATGAAGGAGTCGAATAAACAATAATAATAATAATAATAATAATAACAACAACAACAACGGCAGCAACACCAATAGCAGTGACATCCTCAAGACTATAAGAACTGCACATACATTTACGTAAAACTGGTTTTCATTTTACATTTTCTTTAAAGTAAAAATTGATAGTTTTTCTTAAATTTAAATTTTAAAACAAATTGAAGAGAAATCATTCAAAATCAAACGATTCCAAGAAGACGTTGAAATTTAGTAGAAGATATGTTGCCTAGCTGCAGGCGAAAATGTAAAGTAATTTCACACTGCTTACGTTCTTAAAGCCGATAAAATATATTGCCCACGTTCAGGATTCAGTGACGAAAATTTTTGTTACGGCCTTTTAGGGGCTAAATCTTAATATACATCATTATCGAAAAATGGGGGGGGTTTGCAACTTTACACACCCCACAAGGTATCCATATTGTGGATCAGCATCAAATTCTAAATCGATTTAAGCACGTTCGCCTGTGTGTCTATCCGTCTGCCTAATATCTATTGTAAGCATTTTCCTGGCCGCAAAATTGAAGCTTTTTCGCAAAAACGTTGAAAGTTTTTATAGACAGGTTGGTATGGAAAATGGAACAAATCAATCGAAGGACACGCCTACAGTACCACGCAAACTGAAAACATCTATGTTATTCAAAAAAAATAAAAAAATCGCTTTTTGCTTTTTACGCATAATCAATAGCAAAAAAATGGAAAAAATTGACCACGCTTACCCAATTTTATGGTGTATCAAAATTTAATTTTGCTTCAATACGTTTATAATTCGAAGAGACAAGCTTCAAAAACCCCATAAAGTGTATAAATTCTTGGCTTATTTAAATTTCGAATGCACTTAAGCATATTTGTTTGTTTGTCTGTCCATCTGTGCGTCCCCCCAATTGTGTAGCATCTGCGGTAAACTTTCTCGTGTTGGCGAAAATGAGGACATCGCCTAGGAATTTGCAAAAGAATTTGAAAGTGACCTAAACTTTTCACAGACACGCCTACACCGCCCACGCGCCTAACAAAACTCTTTGTTTTGCAAAAAAAAAAAAACAGCCGCGCCACTTCGTATTGTAGGACATGAAAATTTATCGCTTTTACTTGTTTTATCCTTTTCAGGATAACGGAGATGGGTGCAAGAGATTCGTTCACAAGCGAATATTATTTTCTTAATTGTTTTTCTTTTTTTTGGTACGCCATGCACGAATTACAACCGATTTCTATTAAATATAAATCTGCCAATGTATGAGTGCATCTTAAACTTATATGTCCAAGCAAAGGCGCCGTGCTCTGCGGTGCAAATTTAGCGGAAATAGTTTCTTGACTTTGACTAGAAGGCACGTTTAAGTTTCTTAGATTGACTAAAGATAATCAAGAAGTAACATAGTTAATGTAACATACCAATGCAGCAACGAGTAACTTATTGTTTTGGTGAAGTTTTGCCTTTAAAATTTTCACAGTTGTTGATTACATTTCTGATCCTAACTAAGCTGACGAAAATTGGAAAAAAAGGGAGCTTTTTAAGAAAACTCTTGGCAATCTTGGCAAACGGACAGAGGAACCGAATTTCAAGAAGGCATCAAAAATTTATATTCAGCTTATCGAATACATATATAATTTCTCCTAGGCGTTATAACTATTTTTTTTTTCTTTTTCTCTTTTCCTTCAAGCTCTGTATTAAACCAGCTACATAAAGTTCTTAATAGCAACGAATAAGATAAGAAAATATCAACAACCAAACTAGTTGGTTTGAATAGCTGGTGGCTACATATTTTGCTATTTTATTCATTTGCCAAAAACATGCATCGAGTATAATACATGTAAGGAACCGGAATAAAATACAACATGACATTTAATACATATATATATGTATATATATCTTCACATATATATTTACATATGTATATATATATATATATACATAGATACGTGCATATGTAGAAAAACTTTCAGAAAAACAAAGAAATGAATACACAACGAAAGACATTTAATAAAATATATGCGCAGACAAAGAGACAGACATAGAAAAGCAAGTAGAAAAGAAGAAAAATCAACTATCACAAGAGAACAAAGTGTAATAATGGTCTCAATTGTTTTAAAATTTTGAGATTGTAGACTTATACTGTACATATATATATATATATATATATATATAAACGTTTCGCCTTGTATATATTTAAACAACTTATACGCATATATGTGAATGTTAATGCGTCCTAGACATATAAGATATATTTTTTACATACGTACATGGAAATGAATTCATCTTGAGGCGGATCTTGGATACCCAGCAGTCGAAAGACAAGACAGTCTTCGTTAATTAAAGAATGAAAACTGCACTCAAATTGCAGAGGATCCTAACTACAATGTGTACAACTGTGTACAATGTGTATAAGATTGATTGATGTCATTAACCAATTATATACGTGTAATGTATGGATGTTCTCTTGATATTTTCTTTATTATCGGTTATGGGCTTCTTGAGAGGGGAATACGCCTCATTTTAGTTTAAATATATGATATCAACATGAATTAAAAATACATTTGCTAAGTCTCTAAATTATTTCTATTATGAGATTTCGGGCGGTAACAAAACAGATTAATGGAGGGACAAACATCTCCATTCAACATCTTAGACTATTTAAAAATGTTTTTCTTTTTTTTTAATTTACAATTTGCATGACAAAAGTTGTTTATCTTTATAATTGCGTAGTGATTTCAGAAAGTATAAAAAAACACTGACTACTTACTCTTCTGTGGACATATGTCGCCGTATGTACTATTGTACGGTATTATAAAGCCTGGCATGGCCAGACATTTGTTTAAGGATTTATAAGGAATTGTATGAACAGACAGACAAACACAAGCTCACACAATTTACTGTAAAACATGTAAGAATTTCACTTACCGACCCCTCCAACTACTCGTTAAGCCATACGGGAGTTGAAGACAACGAATTTGAGAGAAATTCTTAAATTTCATTTACTTGAACATGTGGTTTAATGAAATATACATGGCACACATACATATTTACATTTATATATGTGTATATATGTATTTTAACATATTTATATATGTAAATAGTTGTATATATGCCTGCCTGCGTCTGTGTAGATTTTGTAAATTAAACTTTTCAATTAAAATTTTCTGTCTTGTTTCTTATTTACATCATTCTTTTATTATTCTTTCCCTTTTTTTATTTATTTATTTATTTATTTATTTTTTTTTTGCCTTAGTTTGTATTCTTATTGTCTTGCGTCTTTACTTAAGACTGACAGTCAAAACAATTTAAAAAAAAAAAAACAAAATGTTATTATAGCTCAGAGACGACGTTTTAAATCGTATGCTTTAACAAGTTTTTATAAGAGAAAGAACTTTAAATTTAAATTTAAATTTCTTTAAGCCCGACCGTTTATCTCTTACTACATAGGCCACCAGTTGTCTGTATGTGTCTTTGTTTTTCCGTACTCATATAATATTTATATCTTTGATTAAAAAAAAAAAAAAAATTTAATTTTAGTTTATTAAGGCTTGGCTACCCCCTCTCTATCACTCTCTCTCTTTTCCTCTCCCTCCTTCTCACTCTTTGTCACGCTCTCTCTTCTGCTTCAAAAGCAAACACTTGAAATATTATTCTCAACCAATCTTTATATCTGACATTAATTCTTATATTACAAATGCTTTAGCACATTGGTTATGTGACGCCATAAATGTTAAAGTTGTTGACTGTGGGTTTGTACTTTGGTTTTATGGCACAAGAAAATTTTATTAAAACTGATGAATGCGCTAATTAATCAAGTAAAAGCTTTATGATTTTCAAAAATATCAGTCACCTCTTACCCTCCGTGAATCTTGCGAAATGCCTTACGCGCAAGGATACGCAAGGATATTAAAATTTTAGGAATTTAATGAAAATTAATTATAACACTCGTTATAAAACAAAACTTGAAAGGCAAAGCCTTTCGTCGTTATTGATATTTCCTTATATTGAGTTTTCAAAATACGGCTTTATAGGGGAAGTGATCGAAACAGTCGTCTGATGACAACCATTTTGAATAGGGTTTATCCTTGGCCCAGAATATCTCAGTAAATCAAATTTCATAAAAATATGAACACAAAAATGAACAGAAGTAAGCAAGACGGACAGACGGACAGACGGACAGACGGACAGACAAACTTAGAAAATGATTCTAAATCGATCGATATAACAAAAGGTGAATGCATTTCAAATTCTTTTGAATGTTGCATACGTTCGCACAAATTTAATATACCCTTGCACCGCAAGTGGTGTAGAGTATAGAAAAAATTGTAACGAAAAAAATCCTTTAAGTTTTACCAAACAGTCCAATTAACTGAGAGAAAATCTCATTAAATTTGTTGGACGTGTAAGGAAGTTATGTTTGCTTCGGCGATTCTACGTCTATACCCTTTATCTGAAATCAAAAAATTGCCAGAATGGTCCGTTTAACGCAGTATATTGTCATCGTAATTACCTATACCCCAAGGGAGGTCGCAAGGTGGTAAATATTCCACTTTTTTACTAGGACCAATCAGTCAGGAGATGTCCGCCACTCATGTAAAACGCTGACGGTTACACAGAAGTGAGAAAAAAAAAGCTATAAGAAGTTGTCCTAGTTGGCCTAGCGGGTCGGTATGCTATGCCTAACCGGACTAATGCCTTCATTGACTGAGCATATTCAGTGTAGTTAGGACTAAAGGTAAGCCTACCGCACTGAGCTTTGAGTGCTGGTGAACACCAATCTCATAAGCGGGATTTTTCCATAACCGCTGATATATTTAAAATGCATCGGAAAAAAATCGAATGGCGGTTCAGGATTTATGGATAATCCGAAGCAAAAGTGACCATTACACGTTACCTAACGCCGATAATCGGAAAGAATACAGTGCGAACTATGCAGACCACAGAGCTATTAATAAGCCCAGGTCGATAAATAAAAAAGAAAAGTCATACGAAAAGTCGACCTGTAAGCGAGAGCTTACAGTACAATCCTTTGAAGAATATCGTGTTGGCCGCGGTTAAGCCAAAAGGATAATCGGTGAGGCGCGGGATTAGCATGCCTAGGTCGATAAATAAAAAAGAAAACTCGTACGCAAACTAGACCTATGACCGGCTGCTTACGGTACAATCCTTTGAAGAACATCGGTTAAGCCAAACGCATAATCGCTGAGGCGCGGGCCTAGGTCGATAAATAAAAAGGAACAGTCGTGCGAAAAGTAGACAAGCGAGTGACTACTTGCGTTACGATTCTTAGTCGAAGATCGTCTTGGTCGTGGTTAAGCCAAATACAATATCGCAAAGGCACTAAACAATTAGAAGCTTTAGATGGCTCTTGCCTTGCCTAGATGGAAGAGTTTGGACTACACGCCGCTTCTCATATGCAACATATACTGCAACAGATAAAAGGCAAGATTGTCTTGCAAGCTGGGAGGGAAAGTATCGTTTTCCCCAAAAGCGAGTGGCTTCCGTTAAATAAAGACTTCGTAATCATGTGCAAAGGTACATTTTAAAGATTGTCTCCCTATGCAAATCGACTGAATTCAGTTGCTTGAAGACGATGTGTGTAGAAGAAAGTAAAAGAGAAAAAATTCGCATCGAATTCAATCGAACGATGACATACTCGAAAAAGTGGCCGAAATTAGAAGAGAAGAAGAAGCTTTTACGCGAGTATGTGCTAGCTGCGTTATGGTAAAGCAAAATAAATACAAAACAAATTTTTTTTTTTTTTGACGGAAAATCAAAAATATTCTTGATACAAAAATTTATAAAATATATTACATTTCAACCCTTACGGCAAGAAACTGCTAAAGAGCATCATTTTTTTTTATTTTTAGAGAGATAAATTGGTTGGTTAAATTTAAACTTAAACGGGTTTCCTAGGATACTTGGTTTTGTCTTCCTCTTTGCACGACTGGACAAAGGTCACATCTGCAAGAAATATTCTCACGTTCACATGAAACTTCTTTTAAAGTGATATTAAAATTGTTTCTATTTGCCTTTTTGTGATTGAAAACCTACACTCACGCACACACTCATACAGAAACAACCATATTATAATCTATTTATATAAATACACACATAATGCTATGAACAAAAAATAAAACCAATACTCAAGTTAAATTGAGCGGATATATTGACTATCAGAACAGTTTTTTTTTTTTCTAAATCGGTAAAACTGTGAGGAATATTTGTGTGAAATTTTATATCATAAACGTCAGCAGTGTTTCAGCTACGCTTGGCTTCGTAAAACACAAAAAGTATTTTTTCCGATTTTTAGAACGGTGTGTGAGGAAATGATTTCTGACCATCAATAGGTCATGAAACGCATTATTACGGGAGATGAGACTTGGATCTACGCATACGACCCGGAAATAATCGATTAATCAAACGAACATCGTCCAAAAGATGAGCGAAGACCAAAAAATCACATCAAGTTCGCCTTCAAAAATGAAGATATGCTGTAGGCCTCTACTATATAAATATCACTACTACTATTACATAGAAATATATATATTATATACAAATATGTATAATGTATATGCAACAGAACACAACGCTTTATACATATATATATATATATAGATATAACTCACACATACATACACGTTTATATAAATATATATACACACATACACACACGTTTATATAAGTATATATATGTTTATATAAGTATATATATCCCTTACACTATCATATAAATATATATATATATATAATACACACTCCCATATATATATGTATATATATATATATATATACATATATAAATACAACAACAAACAGTGCATAATACATACTATATATATATATATATATATATAGTATATATGTAATACATATATATGTGTATATAAATAATAAATATTAATATATAAATATACATACAAATAATATATGTGTATGTGTATATGTTATATACAAATATATATATATGTATATGTATATATACTTATAAAATAAACGTACATTATACATTATATACGTACAGTATATATATATATTTATATATATATATTATATTTTATATATATATATATATATATATATATATATATATATATATATATATATATATTTATATACATATTTATATATATATATGTATATATATATTTATATACATATTTATATATATATATGTATATATATATTTATATATATATGTGTGTGCGTGTATGCGTATATATATTTATATATATATGCGTGTGCGTGTATGCGTATATATATTCATCAAACTGTTACGATATTATATTGTCCATGGATTTATGGCAAAATGTAAACTTTGTATAACAAATAAATATAAGTCAAAAATATTCAAACCAGCAACAACACAACAAACACAATTAGCAACAAATGTGGACATCATTTGTTCGTTTTCTCTTTTAGGATATTTTAGGGAAAATAAAGAAGAAAAATAAAAACCTTTAATAAATGAGATTTTAGTGAAAAGTTTTTCGGAAAAAAAGAAAATTATTACAAAAAAAAAAAAAAAAATAAAAAAAAAAAAGTAAAAAATTACCAGATTCACATTAAAAGAAACGAAACTATTACATATAAACATTTAGAAGCGTATATAAAGAAGAAGAATACGAGGAAGAAGAAAAAGAAGCAAAACGAAACGATAAGTAAAAGTTTTGCTCGTTTTCCTTAATATATTGAAATAGAAGGGAAGGGGAGAAGGCAAGAAAAAATTAAGCATATTTTCAAGAGAAGAAACTTTTAATACCATACCCGATAACTTCCAGCTCTTCCACACTGCGAGGTATTTTGAAATTCATTAGAAAGTTGTTTTCCTTTTTGCTTTTTTTTTTTTTTTGAAAGAAGTTCTAGTCTATATGCTTACAGTTGCATATAGAAAACTTTTTGCTTTATATATATAAAGAAGTTTATTACAAACACACATACGCACGCACATGGGGGTTGTTTACCCTTCATCTCCTTCCCGTCTCCGCTAGCTCAGCAGTTCCCCCTGCCCCCAGCAAACGCACACAACTTATGGAAAACTGGTTTTCTATTACCTTCAGACATTTCCTAAATTTCATATAACTATACAAACATGTATATATATATATGTACATATGTATGTATATGCATATATACAATAAGTGAGTTTTTGTTTCTGATAACAGAAGGGTAAGAAATAGCCTACAGGATCTAACCATTAAGTTTTGTAAAACATGACAAACATAACTACTATCTCTTTACTTTGCTAAAACCCCCCTACCCCCTCCCACCTCATCCGTCTCTTACCTCAACAAAATATCGTACATATGACTTCTTCAACATCATTATCCTTATTCTTTAGGTTAAAATCTTTAGTTGAACACTTTTCACTTGCCTTTCTCCATGTTTGTTACCCACTGCCAGTGCTATCGGTATATATTGTACACATATACATCTACACATCCTTCTCTCGGTAAAATTTCAAATAGTTTCGGTATAGAAAAGTTCTTCTCTTATTTTGCTTAAAAGTTTTCTATAGAAAAAAGGAAAACAAAAATAAAACCTTAACAAAAAAAAATTATTCTCATAAAGATGAAGAAGGAGTCCTTGTGGTTCTTTTACCCAACACCATCCAATTTCAAGAATTCTGTATATAAAGTAAGCCAATACTATATGCACAGAAGACGAGTAATTCCTTGGTACATAATGGTATGCATGAGTTTCTCTTCATACGTCTATATAGGAACACTTATAAAATTGTTCTAAGGAGGTATTCAAGACTGGTGGGCACGGAAAAGCCTTATTGTAAAATTTTTAAAGCAAAAGGTTTTTTTTTTTTTTTGCATACAAGAATATTTCAGTAATTTTTGTTTTCACTTAAAAAATTCAAGTTTCACGTTGTCAATCATAACACTTTCGCCTCACTTCTCGCCATAGACTGTTCGCAAAAAATACGTTGAAAACACTATGTTAGGTCGCAGCGTAGGATTAAATACCCTACATTATTTCCTTTATTACATTTATTTATACAACGGCTCTTCAGAATAAGGCTTTATATGTGAAGTGGTCGAAAAAATGACCTGATCCGAACCATTTTCAATAACATTCGTCCTCGGGTTAAAACACAACGGCGTACGTACATCGTTTTATAAAAATATCTCAAAAATTGGGACCTTTAAGTTGAACATGAGACGTGGGGCACGAAGAGAGACATGTGCACGGACGGACAGACAAGCTTAGTTTCATACAAAAAGTGTGTGATCCCAAGTCGTTCTGACTGCTTCATACATTCGCTCAAGCATAATATATTTTTGTGCCACACGTGGTGTAGGGAATAAAAATGAACTAAAAGAAGATTTACGCTTATAGCGAGAGGGGCAGAACATTGTAAAATTCAGCCTATACCCAAACAAGTCAATATACTGATAAATCGACAGATAGATGGACGGACATTCAAATTGATAATTCTTTCAAAAGTGAAATGTATTAAAGGAGTACAAAATATATCTTAATAGCATAGCTTAATAGCATAAGCACAATATGTTTCAATCTTTGGCTTTGTGCAACTAGAAAAAAAAACAAATTCCGAGTATGTCTGCTACTAAAAGTTCATAATTTTTCTGACCAAAGCTTCAGCTTTACGTTTTGATATAACAAAAAAAAAAGACCTTTTAAAGCCCCTCTTCAAGGAAGGAAATCTCTGCCTACTTCGTAGATAGCGAAGCTTTTGCTTGAGTTTTAGTATTGTAAACCTTTGAAAAATTTCCTATTTTTAATAGTTTTTTTAAATTTTGCAAGCTATCGAATTGAAGGCAAGTAATAGTTGAATATTATATAAGCCCTTTGGAAGCAAGTTTAGACTTTTTCAATTCGTCGAAACCATTAGATCTGCGTAGAGAGTAAAGATCAGAACATGCTTATGAAAACTATTAATAATTTACTATAGCATTTTTCCCATCATGCCTTCGCCCGTTATCGAATATATCGCCTTTTAAAGGCAAGATAATCCTTGTTATGAACGAGCACCAATTTGACATAGTAATCCCAAATTTTGACATTTATGCATCTGTCGATGTATTAATGAATGCTTCTAACCGCTTAACTATTTATTTTAGTAAATACTTCCTTCATCCTCTTCTATCGTAGTTCGTTAGAGCGAACATAATTTATAATCGTTAGGCCTAAATCACTTGTGGTAAAAGGTTATCTTAAGTTTGTTCGAATGTATGCAACATCTAGAAAGACTTGACATATATCCAACGTTCGAGTCAACCTTGAACAAAAGAAAATATATTGGACAGACGGACATAGAAACTTAGATCGGTATAATAAAAGTGAATCGATCCCAAGTTCTTCTGGATATTACATACACACCCACACAAACTGTGTGTATCTTGTACCACAACTGGCGTAAGGCATTTTTATTATTATCGAAAGTTTAAACTTTCGATGCAAGCCTAATCAAGCAAAGGTAACTCACTCGCAAAGACTTTCCGAAACTCAAAAAATGGAAATTTAAAATTTTTACGTTTTTAATAAGAACATAAAGTATAACAAGTAATCCGTCTGACCGACCGACCAACAAAGGCAAAGGATCTCAAGTAACATGTCATTCAAGTTTTCAATAAGGCCGATAGCCTTAGATGCTAGTGCTTTAAAACTTTAGCCTTTGAATTTACAACTGTCTACATTAATAATAATGATAATAATAATGATAATAATAATAATAATAATAATAATAATAATAATAATAATAATAATGAAAGAAAGAAATTTGATTTATTAAAAAAAAATGCACAATTCTTCCTTACAATTCCCTCTTGCAATTTCCATAAATACTCGAAATCGACTCTTAAGCAACAACTTAACTTTTCAACTTTTATTTCAATTTGAATTTTATACAATCTTTAAGCAAACTTCTCTTGAAATCCTTTATCAAAATTAGTACAAGGGCTGCCAAAGACAGGACAAGAACATTTTACTAGCAATTCGTTTTGATAGAATTCATAAAATCATCGTAAGAAAGGAAAATATATGAAAAATCTTTCAAGCAAAAGAATCATTAAGACAATCACAAATCAATATTTTAGTTGTGAAAGGACAAATGTGTCACGAAACGATGAAAAAGAGACATGAAATGAAGAAAGCATAAAATAAAGACAGAGAAAGAATTACTTATAAATGACCGAACCATTTTATACGACACATACATGCATACATATCATAAAAACGTACAGTCATTCATATCACATACGGTGAACATGCTTTAATGTATGTCGTTATGTGTGAATGTGTTTAGAATGTATTATGGCCATACATAAATGTATATATTAGGCGTGGTTTTTACTTTTTTTTTTTCTCATTATTATTATTATTATTATTATTATTGCAAAAACAACATCATAAGGCAATGGAAAGAAGATAACAACAAAACACTTCCAAATACTCTCTCAACCCCTATTTGCTTTGGATATTAAAAACGAACCAAAAACTTATACACACAATTAAAAGACATTAATAAGAGAAATAATAAAGGAAAGAAGAAGAAGAAGAAGAAGAAAAATCTAATAAGAATTTTTGTGCTACCATTTTGCTTTTTATGAAGACAAACTCACCCTTAGTTTGTATTGCAAAAGAATGTAAAAACGATTGGTATGCTAAGGCAAGATCTTTGACTGTGTGATGATTGACATAAAAAAAAAAAACAAAGTAACCGAGACATAAAAAATTTATAGCATGAGAGATTTAATGGAATTATGATACGAATCTACAAATGTCAATAAGTAAGGGGTTTTTGTTACGATTCTTTGTTTAATTTTCTTAAAATAAATTCAAGCATTTACAGTAAATTAAATCGTTTGCACATACACAGCCAACTTCAGTGCAGAGAGATGTGTTTTAAAGACTCTCTAGAGTATTTTTGAACATCAATATGAGACTCGTACTTAATTTAATAAATATTAAATGACAGACAGACAGACAGATAGTAAAGAAAGGGTAGAAAGTAAATTACATCTCTTTTGTTGGTGACGGAGGCGTCAACTTTATAAGTAAGTTGAGTACATGCAGGAAACTATTTCTACCATTAAAGACATTTCTTCTTCTTGCTCTTTGTAATTCAAAACTTAATGCCTTTTAGCCTGTATAGAGAATAGAGGGTAATGAAGATTGGCTTTCATTTCATTCCATTTTATCAAGGAATTCTGGAAATGCAAATGAAATTTTTGATATATTAGGTGTTTGCAGAAATATTGATCACTTTTTGCATTTGACAAAGGCATATATGGGGGAAAATCGGCGCAATATATATTTAATCCAAATAGTTTCCATCATTTTTTATGAGATTTTTAACAACATGACGATAACATGTCGAAAGGACTTATATTGGTTTGGCAGCAATCCATCTAACAACCCATTTTCGCACTTTTCCATCTTTGCGGTCGCGCGTGCCAGCCAAGCATCCTTGTACCCTGAATATCTCAATAATATTAAATGGAAAACTTTTATTCATCGAATTCAACCGCTACGCACACTGGTATTTTCCATTTCTTTATCCTTTTTACCTGTAGCAATCGATGATCAAAATTTTTGCAAACACTTAATAGCATTGCAGCAACTTCTTATAGAATAAGAAGAAGAAAGAGCAAAAGACGACTTTTGCGAGTATTTCTTCCTGAGTATGCTGAGTATTTCTTCCACTGTAGATCTATTCTTTATGTGTAACTTGAAATTAACTCCATATCAGGCGGAAGGCAAAGCCAAAGGGGTCGAAAGATTCTCGCCTTTATATAAATTGCTTTTGCATTTAATTTAAAGCCAAGTCGATACTAGGTTGCATAGAAAATATATAGAAAACAAGAAAAAATAACTAAAATGCTTTTAATTCCAAGCCAACCTCATTATATATATTATCTCTGTACCAAGCAATACAGGAACAAAGAAGTGAAGATTTTTTATGCCTAAGATTCCCGAACCACCGGGCAAGCATCCCTTTTCTTTACTTATTGATTTGAACTGCATGTTAGAGACGTGTAGAAGCGCATAGAAAGGAAATAAATACCTTATGTTTGTTGTTCTAATCCAATTATACACTAACCTAGTAAGAATTGTGGCAGAGAGACAAGAAGACTCCTAATGTTCAAAGGAATCATTTTAGGCGAAGTTATGAAGACTCCACGTGTTGCCGGCTGAAATTGATATTACTTTGGATAGAAATGAAGCCGAAGAATATTTCCTTCATTAAGGCAATAGCTTCAGAGTATCAGAATTAGCTTCATATTAACTCTACGTTTGGTCACACACACGCTTGCATTCCGTTCGTTTTTATTTAATTTTTTTTTTTCATTTAATATTCCCTGTCAGACACACAAAAATGTTCGCTTGAAATTCAACTAAACGTTAATCTATTTAATGTTTGTCGTTTTGTTTATATTGTTTCAACGGACAACTGAGTGACCCACAAAATATCAACTCGCTTACATAATACGCTTGAGGTAACCAAATAAAAAGGTTAAATATGCTTTAAAGCGCATCGATGACACCCCTACGACAAGGAAACATATAATACCTAAGAAGAGTTCCGATAATTAAAGGTTTGCTAGTTGGTTTATGCGACTTTTAAATACGTTTGGATATTGTGCGTGACCGAAGAATTCACATTTTTAAACTTGACCGATGGTCATCGAATTGAAACCTATATGTCAAATTTCCGCATTATATAAGTAAGAGTTGATAAGGATAGAGTTGAATAAATATATGAACGGACATATTTGATTTTGATCAAATATAAATATAGTGACAAATGTAGCATAATCTCTGCAAAGGCTCTTTCGATCGCAAGAAACTAAGGTCAACAGGACAGACGAAGGGGCAGAGAAAAATCAATGGGCAAGGAAAGCCATCGCGCTAACCTTTAAAACTCCAATTATTTTGAATATTTTTACTTTCACACTATAAGTCTTATAAGTGACTTCGAAAAGTTTCACTTACGAGCTTATGTCGAAAGGTTTTTCTTCCTTACGACCTTCACAACCTATAACGGACGTAAGAACGGAGATAGGAAAAAAGGAATAGAAAAAATAAGATCACCTGAACAGACAAACGGGCAGGGAAAAATCAGTGGGCAAGGAAACCGATCGCGATAACCTTTAAAACCCCAATTAAACAGTTGCTTATAAACTTCATATGACGTTTGAGCCATATTTTTGATGTGTTACAAAGGAATAGAAAAACTTGAGAGGCCATCATCCTCTAATAGTGAGCATACAAATTAAAAATGTCAATACAACCTCTGAAATGTACCCGTAAACAATACTTTGCTGTGTAATAAACACCAATGCTGGCAAATACAGACATATATATATTTATATATATATATGCATACATATGCGTACGATATATAATAAAAATTAATACGTGTTGACAAAGACAGATAATTAAAAATCATTAAGGTCTTAGCAAAAGAAGAAAATATATAAAAAAAAAAAAATCACAACCAAAATTTTTAAAAGTCAAGTAAAGGTCATTTAATTCGGGTCTTCGCCATGTAAATAATTTTCAAATATATTCCAAAGAAATCTGCGGGAAATTAAAGTGTTTTCAGTGCGCGACATGAATTTGAAAATTTCGTAGATCTGGAAGCCTTTCGCTTCTCCTCTACGAAAGACACCGAATGGTAAACTGAAAGGATAGTTTCTTCTTAGTCGATAATAAAAAATCGTTCAAAGCAAAATAAAAACTCTTCAATATATTAAATCGAGAGGGACATGGGGAAAGGAGGTAATAAGGAGTGAATGTGTGCCCAAATCTATAAGTTTTTAAGCCTTTGTCAACTGCACACTCACCATAGCTACGACCAAGCACACTCAACTGCACGGAGATTTCAACACGCGAGCATTGTCTGCTCTGCTGCTAATTTCGAGGCTTGTTTCAAATTTCTTTCATTAGGTCAGAAACCATTGAAAATTGGTTTCACTATTAGAAATTGCAGAGATATTGGAAAAGAGACCAACAAACCTAACAAAAGTGGAACATAAGAAGGCCACTTACAACTTACGACAAAAGATGTTCAGCACTTACCCAATCCAGTACATTTTCAATAGGTTTCCTGTTTAGAAGAAAGCAGGCAGTTGTTCCACATTTCACCATAACTCATCTTTTATATCCATCGCCATTATCCTATAAAAGATCAAAAAGGAGGAAAAATATAAATTTACATATTTCATAATATTGGGTGGGCGTGGGTGATTTTTTCTATTTCTGTAAAATAATTTTGTGGAGCTTTATATCGTATATCTATTCCGTTTTATGATCAACGCACAAGAAACACGGAAAGCAGAGGTATCCTCATCATTGGTTCCATATATGTGTGTGCATGCTATAGGCGTGATCTTTTACTTTTTTGGGTGATCGTCCAACTCTCTTGGAAACTTGTAAACGGGATATTACTTGCCACAGATACGACACAGTTGGGCATAGGGACAGACAGGCGGATAAACAAACCGCGGATATGCTTAGATGCATTTTTTGCAAACGTTTGCGAGAGGTACGAGACAGACAGATAAATGGGCAGATGCATAGACGAAGTGTCGGACATGCTTATATGCATTCTAAGTTCGAAACTGGTCAAGAATTTATGTGGGGTTTTTGAAGTTCGCTTCTACGCGTTGTAAAGGTATTGGGAAAAAAAAAAAATCAAATTTTGATATGCTATACTATACTATTGCGTAGACTTCATCAGGTTTTCCAACTTTTGTACAAATACTACAGCATCGCTCATAGAATATACGTTCAAAATCTACTGTAGCGCGTTTAGTTATGGGCAAAAAACCAATGTTTGATTCCTTTTGAAAAACACATTTGTTGTTGCGTGGTACTGTAGGCGTGTCCTTCGACCGATTTGGCCCATTTTCAATATCAATCTGTGTGCAAGAACTTCCGATGTTTCTGTCAAATTTGAAGTGGATACTTTCAGTAGTAGTCCGGACAGACGGACATTCTTAAATTGATTCCGAGTTTGATGCTGATTGTGGGGTCTCTGAAGCTTCCTTCTTGCCATCCTTTGGGTAATCGGTAAGGGGTATAAAAATAGTCTATATATAGATTACTCGCATGGATGTCGCAACGAAAATGATTCATGAGGAAAGAGATCGAAAATTTTAAAATACATTTATCGACATATTATTTTAACATTAAGATTTTTCTTTTATTTCCATCATAATTTTACGATTATTCATAATCGATTATATTCATTGATAAATACATACATATATTGGGGGTCTTGTTTTTTTTTTTTGGCCTTTTTGGAAATAGGAAAACTTGAACAAAATTTATTTTATTAGTCATAAATACTATGATATGAGAATGTTTGTATTTTAGTGGGGTGCGTGCGTGTATGCTTGTGTATACATGCGTACATGTGTCGATGCTACTACACTTAACAATATTTACATATTCATATATCCATATGATCCGTACATATGTGTAAGCGTCTATGTGGTTGCCTTGGTTGGTTAAAAACAGGGTGTTCGTTAGTTAGCTACTTTTGAGCTGTACACTACTCTAGCTCACTTTAATTTTGCATGTTTGCATGTTTATGCACGAGCATGTATAAGCATGTATTTGTAATGTGTCCTTCGTTACTATATGTACATATATGTATATATATATATATACATATATAGTTTCTTGTAGTTTTTTATTTTCTTGTTTTGTATTTTGTATTTTTGTTTTTGGTTTTTCTTCTTTTTATTTCACTTTTCTTTTCTCCTTATAGTGCCAAAGTAAGAGGAAATAGTTTTTGAGGGCTATGTGTGTGATTGTGTGGAAATTTTGGGCAGTTTCATTTCGGTCATATTTATTATTTGCAGACAATGTCTATGCACACACATATATATATATATATATGTATATATGTATGTATATGCGTTTGTGTGTGCGTATGTATGGATTTGATGTTATTATACAAGAGCAAGTGTTTAGAATGATTATGACCAACAAAAATGTATGAAAAACATCTTTTTCACTCCTAAAGTTTCTTGGATTTTCTAATAAAAAAGTCTTTTTGCTTATGCTTTGCTAGTGCTTTGAAAAATATATATATAAGTGTATATAGGGTTATGTGTAAAAGAAAGATCACTTATACATATATATCTATATATATATATAAATATATGGATACTTTATAACGTATATATATATATATATATACATGCATACAAGGCTTCTTCACTTAACTGCATATACAGGCGTGCATGTTTGGGTGTGTGTGTATATCAACTTTTTCTAAGTATTTGTGCATTTTGCTTCTTTTTTTTTTCTATATCCTTTATAATTTATGGAATGTTATTTCATTTACTTATAGGTATACAACAAGCTCAAGTATTTATATTCTGTCAAGAAAGTTCTGGGAATTAGGAAATTTCTTTTTCTTACTTCAAACATTTGTGGAAAGTTTTGCTTGTAATCATATGGGAGATGATCAACTTTTTTTTTTTTTGAATGTCGTCAACCAAATCAAATCATTCATCCTTTCAGGGAAACTTCCCATAAGGCCTGATTTAAAGCCAAAGCCAAAGCCAAACGCTAAGTTCGAATTTAAGTTGAAAAAACATTTAATAATGTCGAGATGTCTAACGCACAATTTAACTCGAATGCTGACACAGATCATACCACAGTGTGACTCTTATTGTCTTTGTCTAAGCAACATCACTAAGACATCACAAATCATAAGGCATTTTAGTTTAAGTTAGTATAAGGCAGTATATAGTTTGGAAGACTTAAGAAACCTCTTCTATAGAACTCCTCTATATAGAACTGATATTGATTGGATCGTTTTCTTATGTATCAAAATTGAAATAAAATCAAAATAACTGTAAGGAGAAGTCATGTTGTTTTCTTTTACGCCTAGTAGCCATCGATCACAATGCGAGAGTATACCTCTCAGTTTCTTATAAGAGTCATGGGAATACTTTAAATACGATTAACGTCGTTTATAGCGTAAATTCATTTATTTATCCAAATACAAAATATTAAGCAAAAGCCTTTAACATTTTTATACCCTAAACCACTTATGATATAAGAGTATATTAAGTTTGTACGAATGTATGCAATACCCAGAAGAACTTGACGTAGATCTACCTTTTGTTATAGCGATCGATTCAGAATAAGTTTCTGAATAAATCTAATCCTACCTATCCGTCTATCCATCTATCCGTCTTTATCCACAAGCCGCACTTTTTGAGATATTTTGTTGAGAATTTAGCTGCGCTGACGTCTTTCGACCCAAGGACAAAAACTACTGAAAATTGTTCGAATAGGATTCCGTAACCGATTGTAATGCTTTTACTTCTTTAATTTCGATATATATAAAAAGAATAGAATAGCCTTCAAGAGAAAAGATAATATTTATTTTTTGATTCAAGTTCAAGTGACACTTCGATTACTGTCCTGAAATCGTATCCACAGTTCCCTAAACGTATCCCCAAGTTTTCTCCTCGTTTATATTCTTCTTGTCCGGAGTTTCGTTCTGGCTGAGAAATTGTCAGGCACATCGTGGTGTAATAGTACATTTTTTGTCACATTACTAACCGCAATTTTCATATATTTCTTCTTTTCATAACATACGTGACATCCAAAAGGAAGCTTCAGTGACTCTATAAATTCGATCGTAGAGTTCTTGATTAGCATGAAATTCTGACTTGATTAAGCCATGCCTGTGCGTCTGTGTGGTGTATGTCCGGCTGTCCTGATAAAAGGAAATACATTTAGGTTATGAAAAATTGGAGAGTCATTACTTGGGCTCAGATAATGTATTCTCTATAGTCAACATAAAAATTGTAAACTTGTTTTGCACCCATCCCCAACAGTGAGTAGTTGAAAGAAGCTTCATAGATCCTATAAAGTATATACATTCTTGATCAGTATGAAATTCCATGTCTGCCCGTCTGTGCGTCTGTGTTGTGTGTGTGGTTGACACACAAATGCAAAAACCTAAGTGTGTTACTTCCAAATTAAATATCTCGGACGGCACCACGTAGTGGTCGCAATGCCCTTAATATGGGTATCACATAAAAGGACTTAGAGAGTAGAATGCGAGAAGCTAAGTGTGTTAACTCTTAGTGGATAAATGTTTTCTTAAGAATACCTTCGAAATGAATGGAATTGGAAAGTAGAACGCGATAAACTCTGTTTGTTGTAATTAAAATTGCGGTGAACGTTAGAAAAAATCGATTTCTTGAACATAGAAATCTTAAATGGACAAAGCGTTTAGTTGGTGGGTATGGAAATATTTTTTTTCCTTACTCGGCAATTTTAGGATCATAAAGCTGCACTTTTAAGCTTAAGGATTCTTTTTCATTCTCTTTCCTCGATGACTTTAATCCCGAATATTCCTCTCTTTTGCTGCATATGTTAAGGACAGACTTAGACACATTCTACCTTTTATGTGTTGCGAACTGACAGAGAAAACGTCAATAATGAAGTATTTAATTCTATATGAAACTAGCATCAAACTCTTCATTACAGACGCTTTCCAATTTCGTGACGAAAACGACGACTGCTTGCGAATAGCTTTCAGCTTCGTACCATTCTACCGGTGGGCTGGATGAGGCTTGCAATTCCAATTTCCGTATGAGAAATCGAGTCGATAAGGACTGGAATAACCGAGTCACCGTTTCCCGGACCAAGCCTTAGTGCAGTATACGGTACTTTCGTTCGTAGCTGTGGTCCGTAGTTAATCAATGAGGATATAAGACTTATCGGTTAGGCGCCTACCCACTAAACTGCACCCACCTGCTTATCTTCGCAGTTTGGCTTACAATCTTCCGATCATCACCATATTATACAAATAGGCCTTGCGCCCTCCTAAGATTCTGAGAAGAAAGAAAAACAAAAAAAAATTCCTTTCATATAATGAATTTCCTATCATATTCTATATAAGATATAAAAAAAAAAAAATAAAGTAAGTAAATAAAATTGATTTTCCAATAAATCTGCAGTAGAGCACAGCCTTAAAAGCACTAACCTTCTGCGGTTATCGGCTTTGTTGAAAACTATACCGCACTTGAGATTTGAATCCACGACCATTGATTTTCTAAAAAAGTCCACCGTAGAATAGTACCAATGCACCAATAGAGGGCTCTGCCTAAACAAAGCAAGAAAAAAGGGTAAACTTAGTTTTCTGACAAATCTACAGTAGAGAAACCCGCCCCCAAAGTTTTATGACAACTTTTCATAAAAATGTTTTTGCTGCAGACTTTTTTTCTTTATTTATTTATTTTTTTTTTTTTATTTAAGCCCAACTAGGTTTTCTTAAACAGAATCATAAACTATTGTTTCCGCATAGGGAGTTTCATTAAGCAGTTAACAGGTTCAAGTTAGGTACATATGAGCATAATCCTCTTATAAGTAAATCAATTTGCTAGATGAAGACGAATTTGTTTTCATTATCCTTTTCGACGATTTTTCGATAGTTAGTCAATGCTATTAGTTAAAGTTTTTTTCTACACTACTGGCGAGGAAAGTGTTAAAATATTATTGGGCTTTTCTTCTTCTTTATCTTTTGCATTCTTAAGCCAGAGTATTTGATAGACTATTACATAATTTTGTCAGAGAAATAAATTCTAAGCCTAAAGTCTTAAAACATTAGCATTCCAAGGCTATCCGTCTTTATTGAAAAGTCTAACGCACTTGAGATTTGAGCACATGACAGATATATGTCTGTGTGTTAACGTCTGCACCTGGCATGTGCCTTAATCAGACGGGTTGCCTACAACCATTGGCAATCGATTTAGTTGATTGAGGACCTCTCAGGGAGAGAGACAATCCCCATTGAATGGGGGGGGGGGCCTCGCTACCCTGAGGTCCCGCAATAGAAAATGGGTGTGGGCCAAATTCTCGTTTAGTGGCCTATCGTCGAGGCCTATCTAAGCGCCTCTTGAATAGCTCCCTAAGAAACTTTGGGGCATCTACAGCCACCATGAATACTCCACGGAGGGCCGTACCCAGCAGTCAGGCAAGAAAGCATTCTTCCGGCATTCCGATGGGTAGTGTGCATCTGCCTGCCGGAGCAATCCCACTTTGGGCAACCTGACCCCCGTGGACTTGTCACTCGAGATCCTTTGCTTAGTTGACCAATCGGGCGGATGTAATATTTTCAAGGATTTATTCTACTCTTCGCAACACCATACGATAATAGATATAGACACGATTATAGATAAATTTGATGATTAAATTATAGCTAAAACGTGAAAATTACTGTTCGGCATAAACATAAATAATATCTTTTTTCCGGCATCTAATTCAGTTACAGTTCTACAATAGTAACTCAAATATTAACTAGTATAAGTACACTATTCCGGATACTTTTTTGACCAAACATAGGATATATGAAAATTTTGGATACACAAGAAGAGTACGTAAGCGTCTTGTAACCCCAAAAATGGTTATTTGTTAACGATTTTCGTAGACGATAATATGGAAATACTTCAATTTTCTTATGCTAAGGGCATGTCAGTGAGAGGAATTATTTTTAACGAAAACTTGACAGAAAGCAATTTCAAACCGATCTGTTGTTGATTTGCTGAATTCGAGAAGGAGAAGAAGAAGAAGAAGAAGAAGAAGAAGAACATTCGAAACGATCACTAGGTTTAGTTGATTCAAATTTTGGAAAAGTTCACTTACACTCGGGACTGCGTTCAATCGTGATACACAGTCAGGGTTCTAATAGGTGGACATAAGTATTTTCAATTTAAGACATTTTTCGTCTCTTCTTTGGACAAACAATTGAACGATTATATGCATAAATTAAGTATGAATTCTTAGAGAACTACTTTCGTAGAAAACATATATCTATCGCATATATGGATACTTTGGAATGGAAATCATCATGGAATTAGTGAAGGCAGCGAACTTATTTCAAAAATCAGTAAAACAAAAGTATCGAACCATTATTCGACAACCTAAACTGCACTACAGTCATTTGCCATATCGTCTTTTGAAAATCAGATGTTATATAGAAAATGATCGAGAAAATGGTCCGATTCGAATCATTTTCAAATGTCCTCGAAGTAGATTGAACACGAACCAGTATTCGACAACCTACACTGCACTACAGTCATCTGCCATATCGTCTTTTGAAAGTCAGGTGTTATATGGAGAATGATCGAGACAATAGTCCGATTCGAATCATTTTCAAATGTCCTCAAAGTAGATTGAACACGAAGAAACAAATTGCAGAAAAGCGGACAAACGGACAAACAGACTTAGATCGATTCAGGAAACGATTCTGAATCGATTGATATAAGAAAAGAGCTGGGTCTATACCAGGTCCATCCGCACAAATTTAGAGATGAAAGGAAATAATTTATTTCGAAATATATTAAAATGTTTCAAAAAAATAATTTTCAAAATTTTCCAATTACGTAATTGAACACAATTGAAAAAAAATTAAGAGCATTTTCCCAGACTATGTGTTTCTTTTTCTGCTGCATATCTCTTGACTACAAGTTTATATTAACTGTTTTATGAGGCCCCTCCCCTCTTGTTCTCCTTATGTAATCAATTTTCATGCGATTATTGACACATCCACTGCACGTATTTATATAAACGTTTTCAGTTTAGTTTTAAATGGGGGTTGTGTCTTGGCAATTAAAGTTTCATTACTACTGATGCGAGTTTTAGTGAAGCTGCAAAAACGGAAAAAACACAAGAATTAAAAAAACAAAAAAAAAAAAAAGGTTTGTCTATAACTTATGCAAAAGGTAAATAATTTTGTTTTATAATCAAATTATCGCCATTTGTAATGCTAACGATGGCGACAAGCAATAGGTAACAAACACACACACACACACACACACACACACACATACTATGGCAATAAAAAAGAGAATAACTCAGGAAATAGTTTGTTGAATATCTGTCATGTAACGTTTTACTGCGTTGTACAGTAACGTTGCAATGCAACTTACATGGGAAACTCAAGTTCAAGTTAATTCACGTCAAGGATGATCAAATAAGATTAGAAGGTATAGAAGATATAGAATACAAATAGGACTTTTCATACTACAGATATACCATTTCATTCCAAATTTTATTTAAATATACTTTCATATATATAATCGTTCCTGGATTTTTATAAAAATTCATTTCTGGAACAACAATTTTTAGTCGCTTATTTCACTAATAACACAATTTTACCTAATACAATAACCGTGATTTGAACCTAATTAAGATGTTTTTCTCCTTTCGGCTTATTTGTTATACCCTACGTCACGTATGGTATGTTAAGCTTACTATATCCTGAAGAATCTGAGTTCGACCCAATTTTTATTATATTTGTCGATATAGAAAGCAATGCGAAATTTGACTGTCTATCTGGTCGAGGAGGCGGAACTATGGGATCCCCAATGGGTGAACATAGATGTGACGAAACACTCACCTTTTCCTGATGCTCCCTATAAACATTGACTGTTGCTTTTGCTGCTCTTGCTTTTGAGAGTCGCACAGTCAATGGCAAAGAAGGGTTTAAGGCTTCCTATCTAGAACACGGCGACGGGCTTTTTTCTCTTGGTGCATCGGAAGAGGGCTATCATATCTAATGAAAAGAGAGCGCTTTTCTTCTACCTTTTGATTCTCTTTTATGGAGATCGTCAATCCGCATGATGGCCAGCGATATATAGAGGGCTGTGGCACAGCCGGGTGTGTGCTGCACGATGGCAACCGTGTTCGAGAAAGAATAGTGCTTGAATGGCCTACCGGGACATTTGAAGAGTCCAAAGTCAAGAGTGACTACGGCTGTGTACAGTAAGCGATCACCTAAAGTTACATAGCATGGTGTAAGTTCTGTACGAGCGATAAGCCATGAAAATATGTGGGTTCCTTTTAAAAATGTGCGGGTAAGGTCCCTTTAATGGGGATTATCTTACTCCCTGGGGGGTCCCCAACTGGACCTTCCAATTTCCGATGGCTGGAGGAAACCCGACTGGTTATGGCTTCATGCCAGGTTCGGACGTTAAGCTCCTATAAGGAGTCGGTCTATCTGCCCGCCTGTCTGTCTGTCCATCTTGCTTTCCTGTGTTCGACAGATTGCGATTTTTGAGACATTTTGATGAAATTTGGCAAACTGCCGTGATTTGACCCAGGGACGAACAATATTGAAAACTTTTGGGGTCGACCACTACTCATACGACGCCTTACTTTGAAAAATCGTCATATGAATGACTGTAGGATGTTATAGGATATTTAACGGCGAGCCGTAGCACTCTATAGTGTTTTTTCTTGTTTAGTCTATCCATAGGATAGCGAACAAATGTGACATAAAGTCTGTGGGGAGAAAGATCTCCTTTTAGAAGAGAATCTTCCACTTTTGTCGCCAACATTCATTTACTCCACGTGATGAGAAGATCCAAAAATTACTTTTAAATATATTTTATAAAAAAATTAATGAAAAAAAGAAAAAGAAAACAAATAAAAGTACTATGCGTAAAGTATACACGGTCTAGCTTTAAACATCCTACTTCGCCCTACAGTTATTCATATAAAGATTTCTCGGAAGAAGATATCATTTGCGAGATGGTCGTAAAAATTCCGTCATCCGAATAATTTTCATTAACCTTTGTTCATGGGCCAACTGCCATGAGTATAGGAAATTTCATCAAAGGATCTCGAAACTGTACACGATCTGTATGCTAACCATTAAAAGGCAAGACAGAAAGACAATACAAGGTCATTTCTTTTACATGGCATCAAGTCATCCTTCCATTCATACAACAAAACTGGTTCGTGATGCGTTGAAAGCACTCAGTTAACCCATACGGCTTACTAATCAAAATCGAGACCTTCCGCTTACCACTCGATTTCATCGATCGGACACGCACTTGAGCTGAGCTTGGCGTCCATTCTTATAAATGCACACCAGTCTGTCCGTATATACTCGTTCAACCCACAAAGCCAAATTTTTGCAATATTTTGACCAAAATTCGCAAACTAATGTTGTTTGGCTCAAATGCCAGATCTATAAAAAAATGGATTGAATCGGACCATTATAAACCCGATTTCGTAGAAGTCATTGAACAAGAAACAATGTTTGCAATTTTGAAAATTTCTTCACAAAATCGCCGAGTAATAGTATTTCAACTTTTTCGGTTTTATTAGTTGGATTGCTGTGAGGTACTTGTAAGTCGACCATGCCCGATTTTAATCTGATATAAACTGCAAGAATTCTTTATTTTTGTTAATTAATAATAACATACATCATGCGTGCATTTAATGGAAAAATCATTAGAAATATTTGATGAACTTAACATACTCTTTGTAAGGGATGTAATAAAATTAAAGAGATATAGAAAAAGAAATAAAAAAAAAAAATGCAAAGCGAGAAAAGAAAAATGCTCCAACACTAACTAACCAACTAAAAGCTAACTAATAAAACAAAAGATATAAACACTCGACCCACACATGTATAAATAATCATAAAAGTAAATTTACCCATACCCATAAACGTATACGTTATACCACATGTAACGTACATACCGTTTTACATATTGTATTGCATTGCACTGTAAGCTATTCATATTTCTCCTTTAGCCTTCTCTCTGTTTCGTTAAGTTATCCAAATATAAGAATAATTTTAATTTCAAACATTTTCATAGATTTTACAGTTGACTTTTTAGTTGTTCTATGCTGTACATCGGTTCTCTATCTTTATACCCTATACCCTACACTTGATGTACAGGTTATATTATGGTTGCGCGGACATACAAGATTCTAAAGATAGACTCACATTTTATTACAGCGATCGATACAGAAAATGATTCCGAATACTGCCTGTCTGTCCATCTGCCCGCCTGATGTCAGTCTATGTACATTAGTATTCAAGCTTCAGATCGCAGAGAATTTAGAATTTTGATGAATAACTTTCACTTAAGCACGAGCTCTTTCGAAAATGGTTTGACTCGGCCCACTTTTTCGATCACTGCCCATATAAGGCCTTATATTGAAAAATCGTTACATGGAAAAAAATTTCTCGTTCAAAATTGGACCGGCAGGGTGCAATTTTTTGTATCCCCTCTCATATAACAAGAACTGAAATTCATATGATAAAAAGGCCTTATTTTCAATGCTTCACGATGAAAATCGCATGGTAGTAGTAATTTAAGGTAAAAAACACTAACTATACCAAATCTGCACCATCTCGACCTATTTTTAAGAATTTTTATGAAAATTTCATACTTTATAGGGCAGACGAGTCTAACTTTTATTATGTTATAATGAAAATTGGCCTTTAATAGTAGGCTGATCTAAAAATTGACTCTGCAAAATGCGCAACACTTATGCATATTTTTGGATCGGGTACCCTATATAGGAATTTTTATGAACATTTTTTTGTTTTTCAGGATAGAAGAGACGAAGCTGTAATATCTTAATAATGAAAACTGATCCATAATAGTTTGATTTAAAATCTAGGCAAAGTGATGAAGAGTGGGTATCTAAGGGCCGACCTTCCCCGACCATAATATTCTTAATTGTTTTTTTTTTTTTTTTGTATGACTGTGTAAGAATGAAATTTTTGATATTTACATGTGAATGTGTATGTGAACTGTTGAAAGACTAGTTGATTGCTAATTTCCCTTTTGAAATTTATATTATCCCAAAGTGCGTTTAGAATAAAGTTACGATATAATAAGAGTCAGATCAATAACATAATGATTTCGGCAAAAGGAGCTTACAAAACTTTCATTTTCTAATCAAAGATCAGAGAATTAATTTCTCACATTTCTCACATTTCTCATTTCTCACTTGATATTGCAGTGACGTACTAAAAACTAAGGCTTGAGAGATCTATGAAGAGTGAAGTTGTAACGTGATATTCAAATCTGTTTGGCAACTATAACCAAAGGTAATAGGTAAGGGAACAAGACTAAGCAGGTGGGTAGAAAAATCTTTTGAAAAGTTTCGAAATATTGTTTAAATCGAAGAGAAGATATAGAAGATACGAAGTAAGAACAATAACTTGCCAATTGTCTCGAAATGCTATTCCGAAAGCGCTTAAGCTGTCGATTGAAAAAGAAAATTGATCTGAGAAAACAATATATGGGGAATAGAAAGTATGGGGCACATTTTTGCAAATGATTATATCCTACAGCACTTGTGGTACAAAATGTATTAAGCTAAGCGATGTAACAGGCAGAACCGCCTTTTATTATACCG